>ML406411.1:0-175100 GCA_005239525.1 Nicotiana knightiana
CAGCAGAGAGATGCGGCAGGTGGTAATAGAGGTTCCAGCTGAGGGGAAACTTTTCAAGAAAACAGGTGAACCCAAAGTGTGGCTCAAGCCTTTGATAGGTCCCTCTGAGAAAGCAAAGCTAGTCAGGCACGGTGCTCTTACATGGGCCAATGAGGCCGTGCATACTTCTTTGAAGGTATGATGCAAGTTATCCTCTTTCACTCTCGTATATGAAATTTATCATATCTGACTGGTTTATTTCTTGTAGATTAACCTTGTAGGCATGGAGCTTATGAAGAGGATTTCAAACACGGACCAAGAGACAAGAGAGTTGCAGGCTGATGTAGATAATTGGAGAGCACAATATGATAGCCTAAGGATTGACATGGATGCTTTAGAAGAGGAAATGAGTAACTTAAAGCGGTAGATGAGACTCATGGAAGCAGAATTGGCAGTGGAGAGAGCCTCTTGCAGTTAGGCTGATAAAGATAAGAGTGTTCTGGAGTATTCGTTCGTGGAGCAGCTATCCCGTGCCTCATAAGAGATTAGAGACTTGAAGAACTTGTTGGGGCAGAAGGAGGAATACTCAGGCGAGCTCGTGCAATCACTCATTCGTACTCAAGAAGACCTTCGTAGGGATTTAGACAAAGCTCAAACTTTAGAGGAGTCAATTGTTCCATTAAGGGCCACCCATGAAGCTGCGGAGGTGGAGAAGGACGGATTGAGAGCTGAGCTTCAAGTATGGGCAAAGGATTATGAAGGTTTGGAAGAGGTGGTTGCTGTCGATATGAGCTGCGCGTATATGAATTCTCGCCTTGACACATTGATGGAAATGAGTCAAGAGGGTTTTGACCTTGGTGCTGAAATAGCCAAAATTAAGGAAGCCATGCAGAAGGCTCAACAGGGTCATAACCTCTCTTCACCTGATGGTGAGACTCCAGCCGCTCATGCCTCTTCATCCCCAGTTGCTCCCGCTCCTTCTGCCACTGAAGTCAACCCCTCTCTTGAAAAGATTTAGTTGGTTTATCCCCTTTTTTTTTCTTTTTCTTTGTATCAATTGGTGGTTACCTCAGTCCCATGGAGGGGGGGGGGTAAATTTGGATTTCCTTAAAGTCCCCAAATGAAAACTTAGAGGCACCACAATGTATATAAAATTTTTATACGGCTAAGTATAAGTTAATACTTAGTTTTAGCCATTTTAATATATAAATGTTAGTTCGACTTTTGTTGAGTTTCTGTTTCACTCTTTAAGTCTTTTGCATTCTTCATTTTTTGAGGTTTTAGTTTTACCTTCGAGTTTTGCATGGGGAATGCTTTAGACTACTCGTACCTTTTTTGTAATAGGCACGGTGTCATATCAAATGTGTGCCTTTTTGTAATAGGCATAGTTTATGGAAGAGGGCCCTTTATAATTGGCATGAAGAAGACGTCTCAACTTCATGATAATGCAATAGAGTGATAGAAATTTTACACATGTTTAAGAATGTTTCCAAGGAATGTTTTTCTTGTTTGAACTTCCATGGAATTTTACATGTGTTTGATTATCGTCTAAAACTCATGCTTGCAACTCTTTTTGTTTAACAGATTTGATATACTCTTGTATTTCGTAACTGTTTTTCATAGGAACAGTTTTTCGATATTAATACAAGGAAAGAACTATTTTTTATTAGTAACAGTTTTTGTAAAGATTAGGGTTTTTACTCCTACAACTGTTTTAGAAACAGTTTTCTAGTAAGTGTGAGGGAAATGTTGTCTTATTCGTAACTGTTTTTATTTGATAACAGTTACTTGAACAAATACAAGGATTTAGATCTTTTCATCCATCACTGTTTTATTTGAGAATTTTTTTTTTGAATGAAAACATTGATGATGATCTTTTACCCCTAACTGTTTTTATTACAACAGCTTTGAATAAGTATAAAGATGTACATTGCTTTCTCGTGACTAAGTTTTTACCTTTCACCCTGAATATGTTCGAAGGTTTTTGCCTTTTGCATTAAGCCTTGTATTTGGATGGCTCTTTTGATTTCTTTCGATTCTTCTCGTGTCACTTGTCTTGTTGGGTAGATGGGTCTTCAGGCTCGAGCTTTTGACTTTCTGATAGTCTTCTTTTTCGTCTTAGCCTTCCATACTATATAGTCCCCCAAGTGTTTGAGCTTTGAAGACTGAAATCTCGAGCACTTGATTATTCCTTCTTTGTGGTTCTTTTTCTGAAAAGGAAAAACATTCCGGACTCGAAGGTATATAGTTTTTTAGATGGAGACTGCTTAACCCTTTTAAAACGTCCATCAGAAAGTGTAACCCTAGATCGGGAATTGTGTTATTTCCTCGCGTCTTTGCAGGTCTAATATCATCATCTGGTGATGGGTTAGCTTTGTGCCTATCATCTAAAAAAGTTAGTAAAATTTTTAAATGTTCAAAATAAAATCGAACGTGTGATACCTGACGGGGGGTATTCTTTTCTTTTTAGAAGTAATACTTCTTTAGATGGATGGCGTTCCAGCTTGTTGGTAGAACTCTGTCGTCCATAGCTTCCAACTCATAGGCGCCTTTCCCAGCTATGCCTCGGATTTTGTAAGGTCCTTCCCAGTTTGGATTTAGCTTTCCTGCACCTGCTTCTTTCGTTGATTGAAAGACTTTTTTGAGGACGAAGTCCCCAATCTTAAAGTACCTTAGATGATCTTTACGGTTGTAATAACGCTCTATGATTTGTTTTTGAGCTGCCATCCGTATCAATGCTGCTTCTCTCCGTGGTTTGAGCAGGTCTAGGTTGGTCCTTAATTCGTTGTCATTTTCACCCTCCATGGCTGTTGAGAACCTTTGCTTGGTTCGCCAATCTCAACAGGTATTAAGGCTTCTGAGCCATAAACAAGTACGAACGGAGTCTCTCCCGTGGCTATCTTTGAAGTTGTTCTGTATGCCCATAGTACCGCTGGTAACTCATTAGGCCAGTTTCCTTTGGCTTTATCCAGCCGCTTGTTTAGATTGTTGATGATGACCTTATTCTTTGACTTAGCTTGACCATTAGCCACGGGGTGGTATGGTGTTGAAGTGATCCGCTTGATTTGCCAACTTTCGAGGAATTCTGTGATTTACGAGCCTATGAATTGTGGGCCATTATTACACCCGATTTCCTTTGTTATTCCAAAGCGGCATATTGTGTTTCGCCATAAGAAGCTTTTAACTCTCTTTTCTCGCACTTTTTTGAACGCTTCTGCCTCTACCCATTTTGTAAAATAGTCGGTTAGCACGAGTAAAAATCATACCTGTCCTTTAGCTGTGGGAAGAGGGCCCACTATGTCCATACCCCATTTCATGAAAGTCCATGGGGATATTGTTGGATGTAATAATTCTGTTGGTCGATGCATGTTATTGTCAAACCTTGGCATCTGTCACATTTAGATACGGAGTTCTCGGCTTCTTCTTCCATCTTAGGCCAATAGTATCCAGCTCAGATTAGTGTTTTCACTAAGGATCTCGCTTGAGTTATCTCCACAGTGTCATTCGTGGACTTATTTCATCACAAATTTTGTTTGGTTAGGTCCGAGGCATTTAGCTATGGGTCCTCCGAATATCTTGTGATAAAGTGAGTTACGAATAAGGCAGTACCGTGCAGCTTTGCGGCGAAGTGCTTGAGCTGCTTTCCTGTCTTCAGTTACGGTGCCATTCTGCAAAAAAAATAGAATTTCGTTTCTCCAGTCCCATGTTAGGTTGTTGAAAGTTACCTCATTCCTGTCCTGGTCTATTATTGAAATAAATAGTTGAACGACAATTGTATTGTCTTTGTTCGTTACTTCCTTGACTGCTGTGAGGTTAGCTAGTGCATCTGCTTCTGCATTTTCCTCTCTAGGTATTTGCATTACCTTCCACGTTTTGAATTGTCTCACGAGCTCTCATCCTTTTTCCAGATACTATTGCATTCTAGTCTCTCGAGCGATGTAAGTCCCCTATATCTGATTTACTACCAGTTGGGAGTTGCTGTTGATCACAATTTGCTCGATTGAGAGCTCCCGTGCAAGTTCAAGCCCTGCAATAACAACTCCGTACTCTTCTTCATTGTTAGTTATAGGATAACACTTGATAGCTTGCCGTGTCTTTTCACCCGTGGGTGATATCAAGACTATACCTAAGCCGGCGCCTTTTATATTTGAAGAACCATCAGTGAACAAGGTCCATAGGCCCGGATTAACAGTGCTAAAGAGTTGTAACTCTTTTTCTACTTCAAATACAATGATATTACTAAAGTCAGAAACAAAATCAGCTAGTATTTGATACTTAATTGCAGTCCTAGGCTGATAGATTATTTCCTGCTCACTTAATTCTATGGCCCACTTGGCTAATCTTCCTGACAATTCATGTTTATGCAGAATATTTCTTAAAGGATATGAGGTCACAACGGTGATTGGGTGGCATTGAAAATAGGGTCGTAATTTTCTAGATGCCATTATTAAAGCTAAGGCTAACTTTTCCAGATGTGGATATCTAGTCTCAGCATCTAGCAAAGTTTTACTTACATAATAGACAGGTGATTGTTTACCTTTTTCTTCTCTTACCAATATTGCACTTACAACAATTTATGAGACAGCCAGGTAGATGTTCAGTCTTTCCCCTTCTTTTGGCTTTGAAAGCAGTGGTGATTTCGATAGATAAATCTTCAGATTCTTGAGGGTTTGCTGACATTCTTCAGTCCATTCGAACTGATTCTGCTTTTTGAGAACTGAGAAGAATTTAAAACTTTTTTCGGAAGATTTAGAAATAAACCTACCCAAAGCTGCTATTCTCCCTGTCAGTCTTTGAACTTCCTTTTTATTTGTTAAAATATCAGGTATCTCCTCTATAGCTTTAATTTGAGCGGGATTTACCTCTATTCCTCTGTTTGACACAAGGAAATCCAGAAATTTACCTGATTGCACTCCAAAAGCGCATTTCTCTGGATTTAACTTCATATTAAACCTGCATAGAATATCAAAAGCAGTAGAGAGATGATGGAAATGGTCTTGTACTTGTGTTGATTTTACCAACATATCATCAATATAGACTTCCATCATCTTTCCAAGATGTTCTTGGAACATTTTAGTTACTAACCTTTGATAGGTGGCTCCAGCGTTTTTAAGCCAAAAGGCATAACTTTATAACAGTAAGTCCCCCTGTTTGTAATGAAGGAAGTATTTTACTCATCTGAGAGATTTATTTTAATCTAATTATAACCAGAATATGCATCTAAGAAGCTCAATAAATCATGACCTGATGTGGCATCAATCATTTGATCTATATGTGGCAACGAGAATGAATCTTTGGGGCATGCTTTATTCAAGTCAGTATAATCTACGCATACTTTCCACTTGCCATTCTTTTTAGATACTACCACGATGTTTGCTAGCCAGTTAGGGTGCGTAACCTCTCGTATCGAACCAATCTTCAAGAGTTTCTGTACCTCTTCGTCGATTACTTGGTTCTTGAATGGTCCTTTCTTTGTTTACTTCTGCTTAACAGGTACGAAGGATAGATCTTCATTTAGTTTATGAGTCATCACTTCTGGTGGGATGCCTGTCATATCTGAGTGGGACCACGCAAAGCAGTCTGCGTTATCCTTTAAATAATCAATTAACTTACCTCTTCGAGCGGGGCCTAACCTCATGCCTATATACACTTTCTGCTCATGCTTTTGTTCAGATAACGGAACTGCTACGAGCTCCTCCATAGTTGTTTTGATGTGCTCATCCTCCTCCGATTCACGAATGACGTCCGGTCTGGAATCTGTATCTGTGTGGTATAGTATACCTTCCGTGGTAACTTGATTTTCCTTCTCGTAAGTATTTTCTTTCGTACCTGTTTCTGCAATAATACCTTCCGTACCTATTTGGGTAGTAATTTTTTCCATGCTTTTTTGGGCCGTGTTACCTTCTTGGGAGATTCCCTTGTCTCGTAATTCTTCCACCTCTATTTTCTTGCTGTGGTGTACCACATAGTTTATATTTCTTGCGGTTTGCTGATCTCCTTTGATTTGTTGAATCCCCCATTCAGAGGGGAATTTAATGACCTGATGTAACATGGAGGGTATCGCTTTCATGTCGTGGATCCATGGCCTTCCAATGATCACGTTATAAGCCATGTCGGTATCGATGACTTGGAACCTGGCACTTTTGATCACCCCCTCAGCATAAGTGCTAAGTTCAATTTCCCCTTTTGTTATACCGTAGAGTTATCAAACCCTGATATGGCTCGTGCTTTTGGGATTACTTGATTCCCCAGTAGAATTTCTTCCACGACTCTTAGCAAAATGATATTGACTGAACTTCCTGGATCAATGAACACTCTTTTTACGTTAGTGACATGAATAAGTAAAGATATTACCAGAGCATTGTTGTGCGGAAGCATTAATCTGGTGATATCTGCATCATCGAAGGTTATATCATTTTCTTCCATATTTTCACGAGCCCGTTTCCCATGTGTAATTGTGAACTTTGTGGTTGTTTTGCAAATCACTCCGTTTACTTCTTCACCCCCGTGTATCACGTTAACGGTTCGTTTTGGAGAAGAAGGCTTTGGGGGCTTCTTCCTGTTCCTCATATATGCATGTTTACCTTTATCACTAAACAATTCTATTAAATATCCCTATTTTAACAAATTTTCTACTTCACCTTGTAAAAATCTACAATCTGCAGTTTTGTGCCCATGATCGTTGTGAAATTCACACCAGTGATCTGGGTTTTTTCTACTTAGATTTGACCACATCTCTTTAGGCCACTTAACCTTGTCTCCCATCTTCCTCAATATTGAGACAAGTTCAATAGGACTTACATTAAAGGTATGATCCCCAATTTGAGTACTACCTCTAGGTCGTTCATTTCGATCTTTTCTGGATCTAGACGAGGATGAGACTATGTCTCTTCCTTGTGGTCTATAGTCCGACCTAGTGTTTTCGAACCTGGGGCGGATATCGCGTCCTGAGGGTCCTAAGTAAGGATCATACCTGTTTTTACCTGATCTTCTATCTGATTTAGAACGTCTGGATATGGAATGATCTTCATCTCTCGAACAAGCAATGATGTCTTCTTCTATTCTGAGTTTAGTACTGTACATGTTATATACATCATTCCATGTTGTAGCGGGGAATTCTCTTAGACTCTCCTTAAGTCATCTCGCGGCTTCTGAGCTTTTATCCTTTAAGTTGCTTGAAAATGCCATGGCTGCCTAATTATCAGGCACCCTGGGTAACTACATTCTTTCTCGTTGAAACCTGTCTAGAAACTCACGAAGTAGTTCCTTGTCTCCTTGTTTTATAGAAGAATAAAAGTTTCAGATTTCACAATGAACAAATCCACACAACAAGAATACAAGAATGTGATGTTTCCTAATGGTTTGGTAGCTGATGGTAGGCTATAATCTAGTAGGCTATAATCTAGTATTTTAGTCGCTTATTACACTATAAATTACTACACTTTATACATGTTTGAGCTTTAACTGATAATATTTTGTATTTATTTGGTTTTTATGCCTTGTAGGAGTGATTTCGAGCTATATATATGTTACATAATGAATTCGAGCTATATATATGTTACATAATGAATCCGAGCTATTTGGAGCTTTGAAGTCTGAGTAAAAGCCTAATAGATTTGGCTGGGATCGCGTTCGGGGGTCGGACATCACATCTGGATATCAAAAAGCAAGGAAAATCCCGTACTATGAGAAAACCCCATTGCCACGGCGCATGGGGCCGTGCATGGGGTGTCGTGCATTTATAATTCCCTTTTGCATGTCAGAAACAACTCTCTAGATTTCCCCACTAATGCCCCGAATGGCGCGTCGCTCCATGTGGCGCACCTGTGCAATTTTTACACAATAATTTTCATATTTTGGCTAGGAGAAGGTGATTTCGTCTGGGATTGACCCTACTTGGTATAAATACATGGAAAAATGTTATTTTCTGTACTTATTGACATATTGGAGATTTAAAGAGGCGAAGGAGGAGTTTGAGAAGCAAAATCACAAGGAATTCATCATTCAATCCTCACTCAATACTCGAGTTTAGATCGTTTTATGGTTTTCTTTACTTTAAACATATTTGTGATGAATCGCTCCATATAGTGGAGTAGTTCTCTTTAGGGTTTGATAGATTTGGTGTATTGATGATTGTTTGTGGATAATAACTCTAGTTTTTATGTACTGAAGCATTTTTGGCTGTTTGAATTGTTGCATCTATATTCACTTGTTCATCCAATTGATAGAGGCATAACTTATGATATCTTTACATTATATTGTTGGTTGACTTCATTAGTTTGTCTTAGTAGTCGAAAGAGGCTAGTTGAATCATTGATTAAACCTAGTTGGGAGTATAATCGAGAGAGGTTCTCCTAAAGACGAATCCACTACACATTCTTGCATATCTTCACGTGATTAAATTGGTTCATCTTGTAAGTTTAAGACTTAATAGAGATAGGAGATTTGGCTGAACATTTGAACTAATAATTGACTGAATTTGAGAGATTCACTTAATGTAGCGACCCGTTCGATCGTTCCGTGATATTAGCCCCGTTTCCCTCGTTTCTGCTTTATCATATGTTTCTTAGCCTATTTATGTTGTGTTGGTTCGATTGGTTTGGGTTCGGAGTGGTCGTGGTGAGAACAGAGACACTTACTCTCTTAAAGTAGTCTTATAGTTGAAAAAGTCAACTGGGAGTTGATTTATTGGTAAACGACCTTAGAATGCGTATTTTATGGCTCATATAGCTTCGTTAGGCGATTTGGGACTTAGGAGTGTGTTCGGAATGAATTTTTTATGTCCGGTGTAGAATTAGGCTTGAGTTGGCGAAAGTTAGTTTTAGGCGATTTCCGGTCGGCAGTGGAAAATAGGCTATCGGGGTCAGAATGGAATTCCGATAGTTTGAGCAAGTTCGTAATGTCATTTTAGATATGTGTGCAAAATTTCAAGTCAATCGGATGTATTTTGGTTGGTTTCGGCATCATTGGCGAAATTTAGAAGTTTCAAAGTTCATAGGCTTGAATTTGATGTGATTTTGGTGTTTTTGCGTTGTTTTGGTGTTTCGAAGGCTCAAATAAGTTTTAATAATGTTATGGGATATGTTGGTATGTGTGGTTGAGATCCCGAGGGCCTCGGGTGCGTTTCGGGTGGTTAACGGACCAACTCTTGGCTTAAAAACTGGGCAGATTTTGCTGGTGTGAGTTTCTAGTTTCCTTCTACGCGATCGCGGGAGAATGTTTGCGATCGCGTTGGCCTAGCTGGGGATGGAAGGATTCATGTTATATGCGATCACATAGAGTTGATGGGCGCATGAGGGGAGCTGAGTCGTTGTTCTTCGCAATCGCGTGGAATGGTTCGCGATCGCGTGGGTTTATGTCTTGTTGAATCGCGATCGTGTGTGAATGTCTGCGATCGCGTAGTGTAATTTTATGGGGCAGAATATTTGCTTTTCGCGATCGCGTGGGAGCTTCCGTGATCATAGTGACGAAAGAGGCCTGGGCAGAGCATTTTTTAGTTCTAAATTCGAGGGTTCTTGGCCATAACTCAATATTTTCATTAGAGAGCTCGGGGGAAAGAGATTTTGGATGAGCTTTTCAGTGGGGTTCTTGTGGTAATTGTTCTTCAATCATTTTTGGTTCAATTTCATGAATTTGTCTTGATTTTCACCATGCAATTTGAGGAATTAAAGTACAAAAGTTGGGAAAAATGGGAGGAAAAATTGGAAAATTCTTTTGTTGATTTGAGTGGGCAATTGAGGTCGGATTTTGGTAAATTTGGTATGGGTAGACTCGTAAGGGAATGAGGATTCTAGTTTTATGGTTTTTTATTGAATTCCGAGACGTGGGCCCGGGGCTCGGATTTGGCCGAATTTCAAGAATTGTGTTAATATTTTTTGATTGGATTTTGTTCCGTTAGCGTATATTGATGATGTTAATCTAATTTTGGTTAGATTCAGAGCATTTGGAAGCCAGTTCGAGGGGCAACCGCATCGCAGAGTAGCTTTTGGGCTGTTTTGAGATAAGTAATGATTGTAACTCTAAACCTGAGGGTATGACACCCCGGTATTTGATATTGTTTTGGTAAATGAGGTGACGCACATGCTAGGTGACGAGTGTGGGGGCGTGCACCGATAGAGATTGTGACCTGGTCCATCCCATAATGACTATTAAGCCGCGTATTCGATTTGAAACCTTATGATATTCTGTATTTTAGAAATTTATACTTGTTTATGGGCTGTGAGCCATGTTTGGGGCCTTCTGCCGACCTGTTTAGACCCTCGGGGTTATTTTCCATGATTGGGGCCTTGTGCCGACCTGTTTAAACCCTCAGAGGTACTTTTACACTATTCTACCACTATCTTGATAGAACATCTGTGAACTCACTCTTGTTTACCACTTGTTGTTATTTTAAATGTTATCACACTGCTTTGAAACTCTGAGAAGTATTTTGGGCTGAGTCCCGTGAGTTGAGATGAATTGCCTGAGTGACTTGTGAGGATGACTGAGTCAGGCCGAGAGCCGAGTATGTGAGGATAGTTAAGGATCGGGCTGTGCGCCAAAACAATATATATGTCCAGGCCGAGAGCCGAGTATGTGAGGATAGTTAAGGATCGGGCTGTGCGCCAAAACAATATATATGTCCAGGCCGAGAGCCGAGTATGTGAGGATAGTTATGGGTCGGGCTGCACGCCGCAACAATATATATGTTATATATATTACATATGGATCGGGCTGCATGCCGCAGCAATATATAGATTATAATGGGTCGGGCTGCACGCCGCAGTAATATATATATTGTATATGGATCGAGATGCACGCCGAAGAAATGTACATATTGGATCGGGCTGCACGCCGCAACAGATATATAACTTGGGCTGTAGGAGCCCCTCCAGAGTCTGTACACCCCTAATGGGCGCAGTCAACTATTATATGGATTGGGCTGCCCGCCGCAGCGTATGTTATAAAGATCGTGCTGCACGCCACAACAGTGTGTGTGTGTGTGTGTGTGTGTGTGTGTGTGTGTGTGTATATCGGGCTGCTCGCCGCAGCAGTTATGTGTATTCATGGTACTTGCTGAGTATGAGTGTTTCAGTGTGAGCATGAGATACTGATAGTGGAGTCACGAGTGACTAAGAGGATTGCCCGAGAGGCTTTATTGTGAGTGATACTGTGCCCGAGGGGTTTATATTTTATGAAAATGCTATTTTCACTCTTCTTTATACTGAGCCTCTGATGATAAATGTTGGATAAAAAATTTTTTCACGAGATTTTTAAATGGAAACCGGAGTTTTATGAAATATTCAGAATTGTAGATTCCTGACTTGATTTGTTCATTTCCACTATTATTCATTATATGGATTTACATCATTTAAATGCTCGTCACTACACTCAAGGTTTTAGTTACTTTGATTACTTACTAAGTTGGCGCACTCACGTTATTCCCTGCACCTCTATGTGCAGATCCAGGTACCGGACCATCTCACTAGTTGATTTTCGGACGAGCTTGGAGTTGTTCGAGGATCGAGGTAGCTGCTCTGCGTCCCCAGCTCACCTCCTTTCCTTCCTTCAGATCATAGTTTTTTTTGGTCTTTTGTACCTCAGACTTTTGTTGTAGCAAGTCACTATATTGTACATTGTATTTATAGTCTTAGATGCTTATGACAGTGGACTCCAGGTTTTGGGGGAAATGTATAAATTGTTCATCTCATGTTGCTGTTTTAAAATCTGCTAAATTTTTGGAAATTATGAAATATTATGATAGTATGAAATGGTTGGCTAGCCTAGTTCCATGATAGGTGCCATCGTGGCCGGATTAGGATTTGGGGTCATGACAAGTTGGTATCAGAGCCTAGGTTACATAGGACTCGACGATCATGAGCAGGTTTAGTAGAGTCTTGCGGATCGGTACGGAGATGTCTGTATTTATCTTTGAGAGGCTGCAGAACCCTTAGGAACAATCTCATTTTCTTGAATCCTGTCATGCCACTTTATTGATTCTGAAAATCTAAACTTCTGTTGTTTCATTCTCTCACAGATGGTGAGGACTCGCGCTACCGATCGGGGCGATCAACCACCAGCTAGACCAGCGAGGGGTCGAGGCCGTGGTAGAGGTAAGGGGCCAGCCCGTGCGGCAGCCAGGACAGTATCAGTTGATCCCCCTACTATTCACGATCATGTTCCCACTACAGATGCTCCAGTAGGACAGGCTCTGGCATCACAGTGCCTATTATTATTCCGGGTCTTCAGGAGACCTTGGCTAAGATCTTGACTGTGTGTACCACTCTTTCTCAGGAAGTTGCCACTACTTCTCAGGCTGGGGGAGGCAGTCAGACTCCAGTTACCCGGACACCTGAGTAGGTTAGTCAAGGCCATCAGACTCCGGGGCGGTTCTAGCTCAGCCGGTTGCTCCAGTTTAGGACTTAGTGGTCCCAGCTATGCCAGATGATGAGCAGCGTAGGCTGGAGAGGTTTAGTAGACTTCAGCCCCCGACATTCAGTGTTGTTGAGGGAGAGGATGCCCAGGGTTTTCTAGATAAGTGTCAGCAGATGCTTCGTACTGCTGGGATTCTGGAGACTAGTGGGTCTCGTTTTCTACTTTTCAGTTTTCTGGTGCTGCTTTCACTTGGTGGGAGTCTTTTGAGAGGTGTAGGCCTGTTGGTTCAGTACCCCTCACTTGGAAGCAGTTCTCCACTATCTTCTTGGAGAAGTATGTACCCCGGTCTCATAGGTAGGAGCAACACATGCATTTTGAGCAGCTGCGTCAAGGGGAGCTATCAGTGATGCAGTATGAGATGCGGTTTTCAGAGTTGGCTCATCATGCCATCGAGTTGGTCCCTAGTGATGGGGAGAGGATTAGGAGGTTCGTGGATTCCCTCACTTATCAGCTCAACCTTTTCATGATTCGAGAGAGAGTTTCAGGTGCTACCTTCGAGCAGGTTGTTAATATTTCTCGAGATATTGAGCCGGTTCGCCGCCAGGAGAGGGTAGAGAGGGAGGCCAAGAGGCCTCGTGGATCAGGTGGTTCTAGTGGTGCTCCTTCTAGGGGTTAGATTCAACATGGTAGAGGCCGTTCGTTCAGGTTTCCTCGGTCAGGCCGCCAACCTATAGGTGGTGCATCTTCGGGGCATGGTCCCCACTGTTCTCAGCTGGTCCGTTCTTCATTTGGTGCCCTTCCAGCCCAGAGTGCAGCTCGACCACCATCAGTTCAGGGTTCCTGTAATCATGGTTCTCCTAATGGTCATTCTGGGGCCAGGGGTTCTTTTCAGTCTCCGTCTCCAGCTCCAGGGAGTTTTTATGAGTGTGGATTGTTCGGGCATATTAGGAGGCAATGTCCTCATCTTTTTGGAGGCTCATCTCAGTTGAGGAGACATCCTTCGACTTCAGCTCCAGTTATTTCACCACCCACCCAGGAAGCTAGGGGTCGTAGTCAGTTAGCTAGAGGTCGCCCTAGAGGGGGAGGTCAAGCAGGTTGAGGTCAGGCCCGTGTGTATGCATTTCCAGCCAGGCCAGATGCTATGGCCTCCGATGTAGTATCACATGTATTGTCTCAGTTTGTCACCGAGATGCTTTGGCTTTATTTGACCCTGGTTCTACATATTCCTATGTTTCGTCATATTTTGCCCATTTTCTGGATATGCCCCATGAGTCTTTAGTTACATCTATTCATGTGTCGACTCCGGTGGGTGATACTGTTGTTGTGGACCGTGTATATCGGTCGTGTGTGATATCTATTGGGGGTCTGGAGACCCGAGTGGACCTACTGTTACTCAGCATGGTCGATTTTGATGTGATATTGGGCATAGACTGGTTATCTCTGTGTCATGATGTTCTTGATTGTCATGCTAAGACCGTGACCTTAGCTATGCCAGGATGTCCGAGGGTTGAGTGCAGAGGTTCTTCTGATTATGTGCCTAACAGGGTGATTTCCTACCTGAAGGCTCAACGTATGGTTAAGAAGGGGTGTTTATCATATCTGGATTTTGTGAGGTACGTCAGTGGTGATACTCACGCTATTGATTCGGTTCTTGTGGTCCGTGACTTGCCGGACATGTTACCTGCAGATCTGCTAGGCATGCCACCTAACAGGGGCATTGACTTTGGTATTGACCTGGTGCCAGGCACTCAGCCTATTTCTATTACACCTTATCGAATAGCACCAACGGAGTTAAATGAATAAAAGGACCAGCTTCAGGAACTCCTAGATAAGGGTTTCATTCGGCCTAGTGTGTCACCTTGGGGTGCACCGGTGCTTTTTGTAAAGAAGAAGGATGGTTCAATGCGCATGTGTATTGATTATCAGCAGCTAAACAGGGTTACAGTGAAGAACCCGTATCCCTTGCCTCGTATAGATGACTTGTTTGATCAGTTGCAGGGTGCTAGGGTTTTTTCCAAGATTGACTTGCGTTCCAGCTATCATCAATTGAAGATTCGGGGGCCAGACATTCCGAAGACTGCTTTCAGGACTAGGTATGGTCATTATGAGTTTCTGGTTATGTCGTTCGGGCTGACCAATGCCCCAACAGTCTTTATGAACTTGATGCACAGTGTATTCTAGCCTTATCTAGATTCTTTCGTCATCGTGTTTATTGACGATATCTTGGTGTATTCCCGATCTCAGGACGATCATGAGCAACATTTGAGAGTTGTGCTTCAGACCTTGAGAGAGAAGAGATTTTATGAAAATTTTTTGAAGTGTGAGTTCTGGTGATGATGAGGTCATGAGGATGCAGGGCCGAATTTGCGTGCCCAATGTGGATGGGATTCGAGACTTGATTTTACCTGAGGCCCATAGTTCGCGGTATTCCATCCATCCGGGTGCCACAAAGATGTATCAGGATATAAGACATCATTATTGGTGAAGGCGAATGAAGAGAGATATTGTTGAGTTTTTAGCTTGGTGTCTCAACTGTCAGCAGGTCAAGTATGAGCACCAGAGACCAGTTGGATTGCTTCAGAGATTAGATATTCTGGAGTGGAAGTGTAGGGAATCACCATGGACTTCGTAGTTGGCTCCCACGGGCTTCGAGGAGGTTGGATTCTATATGGGTTATTATGTATAGGCTGACCAAGTCCGTGCACTTCATTCATGTTGGTACTCCTTATTCTTCGGAGCGGTTAGCTGAGATCTATATCAAGGATATTGTCTCGATTGCATGGGGTTCCGGTTTTTATCATTTATGACAAAGGTGCTCAATTCACATCTCAGTTTTGGAGGGTCGTGCAGAGGGAGTTAGGTACTCATATTGAGTTGAGCACAACATTTCATCCTCAGACCAACGGGCAGTCGGAGCGTACTATTCAGATTTTGGAGGATATATTGCGGGCCTGTGTCATTGATTTTGGGGGTTCAGGGGACCAGTTTCTTCCACTCGCGGAGTTTGCATATAATAATAGCTATCAGTTGAGTATCCAGATGACTCCGTATGAGGTTTTATATGGTAGGAGGTGCATATCTCCAGTTGGTTGGTTTGAGCCAGGCGAGGCTAGGCTATTGGGCACAGACTTGGTTCAAGATGCGTTGAGTAAGGTGAAGTTGATTCAGGAGCGAATTCGCACAACGCAGTCTAGGCAGAAGAGTTATGCAGACCGGAAGGTCCGAGATGTGTCTTTCATGGTTAAGGAGAAAGTGCTGTTGAAGGTGTCACCCATGAAGGGTGTTATGAGGTTCGGGAAGAGGGGAAAGCTGAATCCACGGTTTATTGGGCCTTTTGAGGTGCTTCAGAGGGTTAGGGAGGTGGCTTATAGACTTGCCATGCCTCCCAGCTTATCGAGTATTCATCTGGTGTTCCATGTTTCGATGCTCTGGAAATATGTTGGTGACCCGTCTCATGTTTTGGACTTTAGCACGGTTCAACACGAGGGTGATATGTCATATAAGGTAGAGCCAGTGGCTATTTTGGGTCGTCATGTCACAAAGCTGAGGTCTAAGGATATAGCTTTAGTGAAGGTTCAGTGGAGAGGACAGCCGATAGAGAATGACACCTGGGAGACCGAGTGGGAGATGCGGAGCAGATATCCTCACTTATTCGAGACTCCAGGTATATTTCTAGACCCGTTCGAGGATGAACATTTGTTTAAGAGGGGGAGGATGTATCGACCCGGCCCGTCGTTCTGTGTGATTAGCCCCGCTTTGCCCATTTATGCTTTATCATATGTTTCTTAGCCTATTTATGTTGTGTTGGGTCGATCGGTTTGGGTTCGGAGTGGTCGTGGTGAGAACAGAGACACATAGTCTCTTAAAGTAGCCTTATAGTTGAAAAAGTCAACTGGGAGTTGAATTATTGGTAAACGACCTTGGAATGAGAATTTTATGGCTTGGATAGCTTTGTTAGGTTATTTTGTACGTAGGAGTGTGTTCCGAATGAAGTTTTGATGTCCGGTGTAGAATTAGACTTTAATTGGCGAAAGTTAGTTTTTGGCGATTTTCGGTCGGTAGTGAAAAATAGGCTATCGGGGTCGGAATGTAATTTCGACAGTTTGAGAAAGTTTGTAATGTCATTTTAGATATGTGTGCAAAATTTCAGGTTAATCGGGTGTGTTTTGGTTGGTTTCGGCATCATTGGCAAAATTTAGAAGTCTCAAAGTTCATAGGCTTGAATTTGATGTGATTTTGGTGTTTTTGCATTGTTTTTGGTGTTTTTAAGGCTCGACTAAGTTTGAATGATATTATTGGATATGTTGGTATGTTTGGTAGAGGTCTCGAGGGCCTCGGGTGTGTTTCGGGTGGTTAACGGACCAACTCTTGTCTTAAAAACTGGGCAGATTTTGATGGTGTGAGTTTCTAGTTTCCTTCTACGCGATCGCGGGAGGATGTTTGCAATCACGTAGGCCTAGCTTGGGATGGAAGGATTCTTGTTATATGCGATCGCATGGTGGAGGTCGCGATCTCCATCGCGTAGAGTTGATGGGCGCGTGAGGGGGGTTGAGTCGGTGTTCTTCACGATCGCGTGGGTTTATGTTTTGTTGAATCGCGATCGAATGTGAATGTCTTCGATCGCGTAGTGTAATTTCATGGGGTAGCAGATTTGTTCTTTGCGATCCCGTGGGAGCTTCTGCGATCGCAGTGAAGAAAGTGGCCTGGGCAGAACAAATTTTAAGTTCTAAATTCAGGGGTTCTTGGCCATAATCAATATTTTCATTAGAGAGCTCGAGGGGATGAGATTTTGGACGAGCTTTTCAGTGGGGATCTTGTGGTAAGTTTTCTTCAACCATTTTTGGTTCAATTTCATGAATTTGTTTTGATTTTCACCATGCAATTTGAAGAATTAAAGTAGAAAAGTTAGGAAAAATGGGAGGAAAATTTGGAAAATTCTTTTGGTGATTTGAGTGGGCAATTGAGGTTGGATTTTGGTAAATTTTGTATGGGTATACTCGTAAGGGAATGAGGATTTTAGTTTTGTGATTTTTGATCGAATTCCGAGACGTGGCCCAGGGGCTCAGATTTGGCCGAATTTCGAGAATTGTGTAAAAATTTATATCTTTCGATTGGATTTTGTTCCGTTAGCGTATATTGATGATGTTAATCTGATTTTGGTTAGATTCGGAGCATTTGAGAGCCAATTTGAGGGGCAACCGCATCGCGGAGTAGCTTTTGGGCTGTTTTGAGGTAAGTAACGATTAAAACTCTAAACCTGAGGGTATGAAACCTCGGTATTTTATATTGTTTTGGTAAATAAGGTGACGCACATGCTAGGTGACGAGCATGGGGGCATGCACCGATAGGGATTGTGACCTGGTCTGTCCCATAGAGACTATTAAGCCGCGTATTCGATTTGAAACCTTATGATATCCTGCATTTTAGAAATTTATACTTGTTTAAGGGCTGTGAGCCATGTTTGGGGCCTTGTGCCGACTTGTGTAGACCCTTAGAGGTACTTTTACACTATTCTAACACTATCCTAATAGAAAATCTGTGAACTCAGTCATGTTTACCACTTGTTGTTATTTTCACTGTTATCACACTGCTTTGAAACTCCGAGAAGTATTTTGGGTTGAGTCCCGTGAGTTGAGATGAATTTCCCGAGTAGCTTGTGAGGATGACTGACTCAGGCCGAGATCCGAGTATGTGAGGATAGTTATGGGTCGGGTTGCACGCCGCAACAATATATATGTTATATATTATATATGGATCGGGCTGCACGCTGCAGCAATATATAGATTATGTATGGATCGGGCTGCACGCTGCAACAATATATATATATATATATATATATATATATATATATATATATATATATATATATATTGTATATGGATCGGGCTGCACGCCATAGCAATGTACATATTGGATCGAGCTGCACGTCGCAGCAGATATAGCGCTTGGGTTGTAGGAGCCCCTCCGGAGTCTGTACACCCCCAGTGGGCGCAGTCGACTATTATATGGAGCGGGCTGCCCACTGCAGCAATTGTGTGTATTCATGGTACTTGCTGAGTACGAGTGTTTAAGTGAGAGCATGGGATACTGATAGTGGAGTCACGAGTGACTTCGAGGATTGCCCGATAGGCTTTATTGTGAGTGATACTGTGCCCGAGGGGCTTATATTTTATGAAACTGTTGTTTTCACTCTTCTTTGCACTGAGCCTCTGGTGATAAATGTTGGATAAATGTTTTTACAAGAGATTTTTAAATGGAAACTGGAGTTTTATGAAATATTCAGAATATTAGATTCCTGACTTGATTTATTCATTTCCATTGTTATTCATTATATGGATTTACATGATTTAAATGCCCGTCACTACACTCAAGTTTTTAGTTACTTTGATTACTTACTGATTTGGCGTACTCACGTTACTTCCTGCACCTCTGTGTGCAGATCCAGGTACCGGACCATCTGGCTAGTTGATTTTCGGACGATCTTGGAGTTGTTCGAGGATCGAGGTAGCTGCTCTGCGTCCCCAGCTCACCTCATTTCCTTCCCTCAGATCATAGTTTTTTTTTTGTCTCTTGTACCTCAGACTTTTGTTGTAGCAAGTCACTATATTGTACATTGTATTTACAGTCTTAGATGCTCATGACAGTTGACTCCAGGTTTTGGGGGAAATGTATAAATTGTTCATCTCATGTTGCTATTTTAAAATCTTCTAAATTTTGGGAAATTATGAAATATTATGATAGTCTAAAATTGTTGGCTAGCCTAGTTCAATGATAGGCGCCATCGGGACCGACTTAGGATTTGGGGTCGTGACACCTAAACATTAGAATTAAATTACCTAGAGTTAGTTCCCGAGGAATTATCTTTCACCCATCCTATCAAAACCCTATATTCTCTCATTGATAACCTTCTTTTCTTCTTCCTTGTTTCGAAAGTTATTAGTCAATAACTTTAGATTCTTAGTTAACTTTAGTTATTAATCATATAAATCTCGATTGTTGATTCTCCTGGATAGCAAAATAATGTTTAACTTCAATCCCTACTGATACGATATTATACTATACTATCTTTGACTAGCGAGCATAATTTAAGTGTGTGTTTCGAGCTCGTAGAAGTTTGGCGCCATTGTCAGGGATTTGCAATCAACATTGTTGAAATATTTTGTAGTGATAATTTAGGAATTTTTCTTTTTATTTTATTTTGTTTTTCTTTTTTTACGTTTGGTGTTCTTTGACTATACACAGGTTACAACTTGAGATTGGTGCATGACTCGAGCCTCTGCGAAAGAAGTGCTACCATACAATCCAGAGATAGAAAAACAACTGCAACAGCCGAGGAAGGAAAGAGATCTCGCCTAGACATCGGAAAAGGTTGGGAAATCCTTAACCAAAGAACTTATGGATACAAACGGTGAGGATAACGTAGATTTAGCTGCGAAAGAAGCAGCCCAATGAAGAGAACAAGCTACAAGGGATGCTAAGGAAGCTGCTATTAGAGTTGCGCAGATTATCTACGAAGAAGAGAGGGGTAGGAGAATTAATCAAAATCAACCCATGGGTGCAGATCAGTTTGGAAATATAGCTCCCATGCCTGGGAAACCACTTGGAGATTATGCTAGACCAGTCTACAATCAATGTTTACCAAATGTTAGATCACCTCCAATTGCAGCAAAAAATTGAGTTGAATCAAGGGTTGCTTCAAACCCTTCAGAATTGCGGTGTCTTTAGAGGGAAGCCAATCGAAGATCCAAATACACATTTAATGGACTTCGAGGAGATTATGAAGACATTTCAATATAATGGTGTGTCACAAGATGCAGTGTACTTAAGGGAATTCCCCTTCACACTCAAAGATGATGCTAAGTAGTGGCTTCGAAGCTTGCCCACGAGATCAATTAGAACTTGGGAGGAGATGACCAGAACATTTCTTGATAAATATTTCTCCTCAGCTAAAACGGACAAGTTTAGAAGAGAAATCCATATCTTCTGCCAGAAATATACTGAAACTTTTTTGAAGCATTGAAGAGGTTTAAGGAGATTGTTCAAAAGTGTCTACATAGTGTAATTGAACTCTGGATGCAACTCCAAGACTTTTGGGATGGATTGACACCGGCTACGCGTAAAACATTGAGCAATGCAGCCGGAGTCCCGTTGATGAAAAAGACTCCAGTGGAGATAGTCACAATACTTGATAAGTTATCTGAAGATGCAAATCAGTGGCCCTGTGAATGTGTAGAAAGAAGGAGATCAACTGGTGTTCATCAGGTTGATGCTAACTCATATGTGCAGATACAACTTGATGTTATGGCCTAAGAAATAAGGAAGCTGACCTTAGCCTTGATACATAGTGAGCCTCACGTAGCTTGTGATATATGTGGAAGAGGACACCCTTCTCATGAGTGTCAAGTCTCAACTGAGGAAGTGAATGTTGTGGGAAACTATAATTTAATACAGTGGGTCAGAGGCACCCCAATTTTTTTTGGAGTTCATTTGGAGGTACAACAAATAAATGACAACAAAATAACTCTATACCCTAGGGACAAGAGCATACCAAAATCAATAGAGGCAGCAATTTTAGCTTCAACAACCCATTCATTCTGGCATAGAAGATCTAATGAAGGCCGTCATTAAAAAAACTTATGAGAGGCTTGAAACTCATAGCACAACTATAAGGGAACATGGAGAATCTATCAAAGAACTGGGCACTGTTTTTCAAAACCTGGAAAGACAGTTTGGGCAACTAGCCACTTAATTATTTGAGAGGATTCCAGGAACACTCTCGACTGATACTGAAAGAAATCCCAAAGAAATAGTGAATGTTGTAACTCTGAGAAGCGGGAAAGTGTTAAAATATCCCACCACAGTCCAAAAAGATGTGGAACTTGAAAAAGAAAGTAAGGAGCAACTGAAAAAGTGAGGTTGATAAGAAGAAGAAAGGCATGAAGGGAACTTAAAAAAAGAAGAAGGGAGAGAATTCAAGAAGGGATAAATCTGAGAGAGCAAGCATATGCCTGCTTTACATTTCCCTCAAAAGATATATAGAGAAAAGATGGACAAGCAGTTTAAGAGATTTCTAAATATGCTGTAACAAGTTAATGTAAACTTGCCATTCACAGAAGTGCTATCACAAATACCTTCTTATGCCAAATTCTTGAAGGAAATGGAGACAAAGAAGAGGAATATAGAAGAGACCTCAATGGTGAAGCTCACAGACATTGCAACACGATATTGCAAAATAAACTCCCACAAAAGTGTGGAGGTCCAGGGAGTTTTACTATACCTTGCTCATTAGGAACTATAAGTTTTGATAAATCTTTATTTCATTATGGTGTCTCAATTAATTTAATACCTCAATCTATTTACAGGAAACTAGAGAAGGAGATTGGACAGATAAGGTAGGTGCCAATATCTTTGCAGCTGGGAGACCAAACGACTCTGATAGCTAAGGGGATAATGGAAGATGTCTTAGTTCGGGTGGATATGTTCGTATTTCCTAATACTTTATAGTGGTGAATATGGAGGAGAACAAGGAGGTCCTCCTCATTTTAGGAAGACCATTCTTTGCGACGGGTAGAGTGATATTGGATATACAAGAGAAAATACTCATTCTTTGAGTGGGTGAGTAGACGGTGACTTTTGATATGAATGTAGACAAGGGAGTGCAAAAAGAAAAACCAACTGGGAGTGTTGAGTGAAAAGTGAATGGCTCAAAAGAGAAGGCTTCTATGAGTGAGAAAGATAAGTGTGGGTTGTACCCAAGAAGACTGAGAAGAATCTGCCTGCATGGATGTGCGCATTAGTTCGAAGGCGAGGAATGGATCCCGACTTCGACTCAGACCCCCAATAGATATTCAGGGAAGTTTCCTTTACCTTATGCTTTTTAATTGTATGTCATGGGGACATGCCACAACTTAGAGTATGGGGTGGGGGTATGTTGTATGTATGTATATGAGTTTTTTTGTTAGTTGGAGTAGTTGGGGATAGAAAAAAATTTGAAAAAAACATACAAATTTTATAATTTTTAATTGTTTTTCGAATATGGATATCATCGAGGTTTCTTGACGGATCAAAGTCAAAAGAAAAAAAAAGGATTTTATTTTATTAGGTAGTGTAATAATTCCCCATTGGTTTTTCTTTATGCCGCGAATCATTTCCAAGGGTTTTGTTTGAATCGGGTATAGTTAGTCTTTATTTTTGTTAGGAGTATGAAACCTTGTGCTATGATTCAAATTGAAGGCAATATCTCTTGACTTTATCATACCTTGAGAATAGTGAGTACTGTAGTTGTGACGCTTAGGCTCAGTTTTTGACTATTGTATAAGTACCCTAAGCTGTTTGATTTTTACTTTGCTTAATTGCTTTGACTAGAGTGTCTTGATGAGTCCAATCCTGAGTGAGATTTGTTCCACGTGTGTGTGAGGTTTTGTGTTATTTTATGTGCATTAAATTTTATGTCTAGAACTTGCCTCGTATGTTTGTAAAGCGAAATAGTAGTTGTATGCAGTCATGGAAGTAATATAGGTGTTTCTTTGTTGAGCCGGTTATAGGCTTTCACTCAACACTCGCAGTTGGTTTGAGCATGTAATCTTGTTTATTTGGAAACCATATTACAAGCCTTACCCATTTGTTTTGGATTGACCATCTATTTGAGCCTTTTACCTCTCGTGAGCACTTGAATTTGTTATGAACTTTGTAAAAGTTGAAGTGTGGGGTGGTTGTTTGGCTTTTGAGTCAAACTATTGAAATAAGGAAGAAGGTGCACTGTTTTGAAAAAGTAAGAGCCACTTGAATTGAAAAATAAAAAAATAGTTGTATTATGTGCAAAATATTCTTTGATAGTGGTGACTCTTGATGTAATTGTGCTAAAAGATATGTGGATCTTAGTGTTGTGAAGGTTGGTGTTTGGTTCAACATAACTGTGGGGTTTGAATTATTAATGTATATGTATTAAAGTGCTTAGAAAGGTCGTCACGCCCCGACCATGGGGAGCGCGACCGATGCTCAACCGAGATACCCCAGCCAACCAAGCATGTACAACACCTTCTACCCAACTCGCCCATGAATAAAGAGAAGATACATTATTATCATTAATTTAACATTAAGAGGTCATGCGAATAACACTAGTTTATTTCCATTAGTTACATCATTAACAAGTCCCCAAAACAGTACACTATACATTCGTAGTTAAAGTGAGACAGATGTACAATTTCAACAAGTATAGTTCAACATTCCCAAAAAATATACAACCCACACTATGTCTAGGAAGCCTATAACAGAAATAAAAGAGTGCAACGACAGTGCCGACAACAAGGCCCTGACCATACCTCAAAAGCCATGTACAAAGGACAAGAGATACAGGACCCCGAAATGAGTGGGGCTCACCAAGTTAGTTGAGGAGAGGGTGTGCTACTATCACTGATCAATACCACCTGCATCCATTAAAGATGCAGCGCCCCGGGAGAAAGGGGAAAATTATTTACCACTTATTTCGTAATCTTTTGCATATCATTCATTTCATTGGCACCAATGTCCATGACGCAATATCATTCTTGGAACGTTCGCCTCACATCATATTTCAAGCTCTCTTCTTTCACTTTCAAATGTCATCATGTATAATTAACAACAAGGCCTTTTAAATTAGGACTTTAAACACATATTTGAGCAATTTAAGGTCTTAGGCGCATGTGACTTCATAAAAAATCTGATGTGATATCTTTCATTAGAATAACGTTTCAAATCAT
The DNA here is from genome assembly GCA_005239525.1 of Nicotiana knightiana. Classification (NCBI taxonomy): domain Eukaryota; kingdom Viridiplantae; phylum Streptophyta; class Magnoliopsida; order Solanales; family Solanaceae; genus Nicotiana; species Nicotiana knightiana. The sequence continues at coordinate 24,072 of ML406411.1, forward strand.
AACATATTAACACACAACCCATGCTTAATCACCTTATGAGATAGTAACTCAACATAACAAGAACATTTGGAATACAAATTGAACGCATATATCTCTTGACACAAGGCTTATTCAGAATAATCAATTAATAATGAGCAACACGAGAGTTACAAGGATATTGTGGGTTTCAATTCTAAGAGAAGAGTTTAGCCAACATAACTCGCTTTGAGATTTCCTTAATTTACTACACAGTTCCAAAATCCTAGAAACATTGATCTATTTAGAGACACAAAAGTGAACACAAATTAGGAAGGAGTTCATGATTCTAGTTCATTTGAGCATTTTATCAAACACTAGGCCGCCATAATGTGGATTCCTCTATTTCACTACCCCAAAAACTACTCAGTTGAGCTCAACAGTCTCCCCACAACCCTAGATAGTATATGCATGCATAATGAACAACTCCCACGCCTAAGAATTGCTCGACTTATTACCTATTTTAAGTAAAACCACGAAATTGAGGGCTATGGAGTAGAATAGGATGAAGATCTAGTGGATTTTCTTGTGAATTCTTCAACTTTGGACAAGATTTAATGGTCAATGAGCTTAGGAACATCCCCTCTCACTCTATGGTAATCCCTCTCTCTAGATATATCAGATTTTTGCTTCAAAGGTGTCCCTTTACTTCAATATATCAAAATAGGGTCGGGTAAAAATAAAAAAAAATGAAGCCTCGATGTAGATTTGCGGTCGCATATGCGACCGTATAACGCTTCTGCAGTCCGCAAAATGGACAGCACACTGGCACTCCAGAACTGGCTCTTCTGCCTCAGTCTGTGATTGCATAATGCGCCGCCGAACTTCCTTCCGGATTTTTTTTGTGCTTGGTCTATGATGGGTTGTACGACCCGCAAAATGATTATGTGGCTGCATATGGACCGTGTAATTGTCCAAAAAATTGCCCAAGTTTCTACTTCAGTATGTGGAAGATCTGCAGTCTACAGATCAGTTCTCCGATCGCAGAATGGACCGCAGAAACACCCTATATTTCCAAAATTTTCTTCAACTCCCCAATGCATTGTTCACTTCGGCACCACGACACCTCGGGTTTTAGGTAAAATTTTACGGGGCCTTACATCATCTCCGCCTTAAGATCATTCGTTGAGGGCCAAAATCCACCATTAGAAACCAATGTGACTCAACAGCTATAACACACACTAACAGTTCCAAACTTTTGACTAACTCCCCAAATTTCCAAAACTTTTTCCAGAATTTCCCCTGTAACTGGGCCTATCCACCTGTGAGAGAATCCCAAAAACCAACCCTGACTACATATACATGAACCAATGATGCAATATAACATAAAAACAACGGCAACCGTGGCCTCATGAGTAGTATATCACCAAAACGAAACACCCTTAACATCAACTGTACAGATAATACATAATTCTTGGAAGGTAAACTCATAGCATTTTCATAGAACATTACTTTATAAATACATGGTTATTCAAACAAATGAGGGTATTTCTTCTTCATTTCTTCCTCCGCCTTCCAGGTAGTCTCTTCAACCTGCCAGTTCCGCCATAGTACTTTCATGGAGGCAACTTCTTTATTTCGCAGCTTATGAACTTGCCTATCAAGAATGGAGACTGGAATTTCTTCATAAATCAATTCCTCTTTAACCCCAATAGTCTCAACTGGAACAATAAGCGAGGGATCTCCAACCACCTTTTTTAACATGGATACGTGGAACACCGGGTGCACTAAAGACATCTCTGGAGGTCGTTCAAGCTTGTAAGACACCCGACCAATCCTCTGAATGATTCTTTACAGTCCGACATACCTCGGACTAAACTTCCCTTTCTTATCAAACCACATATACCCTTCATGGAGAAAACTGTCAATAACACCCTATCATCCTCTTTAAACTCCAAATCCCTGTGATACACATCCGAGTAGGAATTTTGACAACTCTGAATAGTTTTCAACCTTTCTTTAATGATCTTAACCTTCTCCATATCCTGATGCATGAGGTCTGGTCTTATCAACTCCGCTTCCCCAATTTCTAACCATCTAATGAGATATCTACATCTATACCATATAGAGTCTCGAACGGTGCCATCTGAGTGCTAGCATGATAACTATTATTGTAGGAAAATTTGATGAGTGGAAAATGGTTATCCCACCTACCTCTGAAGTCAAGAACACAAGCGTGCCACATATCCTCGAGTGTCTGAATAGTCAACTCTGCTTTCCCATCAATCTGTGGATGGAAAGTTGTACTAAGATTTACCTGAGTACCCAACCCTTGCTGAAATTTCTTCCAAAAGTTGGTTGTGAACTATGCCCCCCGATCAGAAATGATACAAACTGGAGTTCCATGCAAGCTGATGATTTCCTTGATATACAACTGAGCATACTATTCCTTTGTGTCGGTAGCCTTAACAGGTAAGAAATGAGTTGATTTCATGAGTCTATCCACTATCACCCAAATCGAGTCTAACTTGCGAGAAGTGCAAGGTAGTCCTACAAAGTCCATATTTATCATCTCCCATTTCCATATCGGAATTTTTATGTTCTATGCCAACCCACCGGACCTTTTGTGTTCGGCCTTCACTTGCTGACAATTTGGACATCCTACTACAAAGTCCGCAACATTCCTTTTCATATCATTCCACCAGTAGACTTCCTTAAGATCATGGTACATCTTTGTAGAGCTTGGGTGCACAGAATACCTAGAAGTGTGAGCCTCGATCATGATTCTTTCCCGGAGACCATCCACGTTTGGAACACATAGTCGCCCTTGGCACCTTAGTGTACCTTCATCCATGCAAAGAGAAAAGGCCATGGTCTTATGTTTATGAATCCCCTCCTTCAATTGTACCAACAATAGGTCGTTGTATTGCTTTTCCTTGACTTTCACAACAAATGATGATTTAGCCCTATTTTGCACAATCACTCCTCCTTCACTAGAATCCGTAAGTTGAACTGCCAAACTAGCCAACCGATGAACCTCTTTGGCCAACGGCCTTTGATATGTCTCCAAATTATCCAAACTACCCATGGACTTCCGGCCAAGAGCATCCGCTACAACATTAGCCTTCCCTGGATGATAAAGAATATCGATGTCGTAATTCTGGAGTAGCTCAAGCCATCTTCTCTGCCTTAGATTCAATTCTTTCTGTTGGAAAATGTATCCAACAGAGCCTACAATGTCCATTGTAGGCTATTATGGTCCGTGAATATATACACATGGACCCCTTACAGATAATGACGCAAAATAGTGAATGCAAATACCACCGCCACAATCTCTAAGTCATGTGTTGGATAGTTCTTTTCATGATTATTTAGTTTCCTAGAAGCGTAACCTATCAGAATGCCATGTTGCATTAAAACGCACCCAAGTATGATTCTTGAAGCATCACAATATACCACAAACCCATTTGTACCGTCTGGTAGAGTTAACATTGGTGCCGTAGTCAATAACCATGGGAACTTAACCACCTTGTGCATCAATTTAGTGAACAGAGAGGTAGGAAAGGGTGGAGAACCCCTCCACAAACTTCCTGTAATAACCAGCAAAGCCTAAGAAACTACGAATCTTAATTGGGGTGGTAGGTCTAGGCCAATTCTTACCGTTGAAATCTTCTGAGGGTCGATCTTAATTCCTTCTCTGGAGATGACATGACCCAAATATGTGACAAATTCAAGACAAAATTCACATTTCATAAACTTCGCATACAATTGGTTTTGATATAGAGTTAGTATAACTTCCCTTAGATTATCGGCTTGGTCCTCTTGAGTTCACAAATATACAAGGATATCGTTATTAAACACTATAAGGAAGGAGTCGAGGATCGGCTTAAAACCTTGGTTCATAGATCCATGAAAGTTGTTGGGGCATTTTTTATCCCAAAAGACATTACTAGAAATTCAAAGTACCCATACCGGGTCCTGAAAGTTGTTTTCAGAATATCCTGCTCCCTGATCTTCAATTGGTGATTCTCGGATCTTAAATCGATCTTAGAGAAGTACTTAGCGCCTTGCAATTGGTCAAACAAGTCATCTATCCTTGGTAGTGGGTACTTATTTTTTATTATAACCTTGTTGAACTGCCGATAATCAATACACATTCTTAGCGACACATCCTTCTTTCGTGCAAATAGAACCAGTACGACCTAAGGAGACACGCTTGGTCGAATGAAACCTTTCTCTAACAAATCCTTCAATTATTCCTTAAGCTCCTTCAATTCTACCGGTGTCATTCTGTAAGGTGGAATAGATATAGGCTGTATTTCTGGCATCAGATCAATCTCAAAATCATTTTCCATGTCTGGTGGAACCCCAGGGAGCTCATTCGGAAAAATCTCCAAAAATTCATTCACACCCATCACAGACTCAAGTGTAGGTGCCTCAACATCGGTGTCCGTAACCCGAATCAAATGGTTAATACACAACTTGTTAATCATATTTTTGGCCTTAAGGTAAGAAATAAACCTACCCTTTGGCACCACATCATCCCCCTTCCATTCAATCATTGAATCATTTGGAAATTCAAACCTAACAATTGTAGTTCGTCAGTCAAGCTCGGCAAAATATGAATAAAGCCAATCCATCCCTATTATTACATCAAAATCAACCATCCCCAATTTAATGAGATTGTCCATGATGTCCCAACACGCACCGTGACAACACAATCCTTATAAACCCGTGCGGCCGCAATAGACTCGCCAACCGGAGTAGATACAGAGAACGACGCTATTCCAATTCTATCCCAAATTCCATAGCAACATAGGGAGTGACATAGGAAAAGGTGGAATCGGGATTAATAAGAGCATACACATCATGAGATTGGACAACCAATATACTTGTGACAACATCTAGAAAATCCTATGAACTCTGGTGATCTTTCATGGCATAGAAATGGTTGGGTCCTCCCGAACTCTCTGCACCACCCCTAGCTGCACCACGCCCTGCGGGTGCTGGAGTGCCTCGAGCCGGAGGTGGTGCTGTAGATGTAGTAGATGCAAAACTGGCTGGCTGTGTTGCACCCCTACCTTTCCTCTGGTGGGACAAACGACAACCCCTCTGAATTTAACCCCTCATACCACACCCATATCATATGGGCTGGTCCATAAAGAAGCCCCCAAAGTGCACTTCCCATATCTAGGGCATGAGGGCCTCCGTTGTTGCTAAAATCTCCCACCAGGTCGACCCTACTGGTAGGACCCCCTGTTGCCCTGGCTAGGCCTAAAATACCTCACCTACTACTGACTGGGCCCTAATGGCTACGACAGACTGAAGACTGGGCGAAATATTGGGAGGGCCCTAATGAACCCCCCTAAATGCCGACCTGCCACAACCACCGCCAGATGTACCGCTAAAGTTGCCCGCGGACGGGGCCTTGTTTCTACTCTCTTGCTCCATTCTATTCTTCAGTTTGTCGGTCTCCGTGGCTTGAGAAAATTTCACCATCTTACCATAGTTCATATCAGAATTCAAGGCAGTTTTAGCGGACTCACCAATAACCAAAGGGTTAAGGCCTTGCACAAACTAGCATACTCTAGCCTTCATATTGGGAAACATGTTGATGGAATATTTGGACATGCGAGAAAATCGCATATGATACACCCACACACTCATGCTCCTTGTTTTAGGCTCTAAAACTCGACGACACAGGCTGCCTTAGTCTCGGCAGGCAGGAAATGATCAATGAAATCATCGGTAAACCCACTCCACCTCGCCGTAGGGATCCCTGATCACGCTCAACTATGTCTTATAAAAAGACTAAACGGGCGCTGCAAATATAATCAGGGGTATNNTCATAACATATTAACACACAACCCATGCTTAATCACCTTCTCAAATAGTAACTCAACATAAAAAGAATATTTAGAATACAAATTGAAAACATATATCTTTGGACACAAGGCCTATTCGGAATAATCAATTAAAAAGGGGCAACAAGGGACATACAAGGATATTGTGGGGGTCAATTCTAAGAGAAGAGTTTAGCCAACATACCTCAGTTTGGGCTTTCCTTAATTCACTACACAGTTCCATAATCCAAGCAACTTTGATCTATTTAGAGATACAACAACATTGAACAAAAATTTTGAAGGAGTTCATGATTCTAGCTCAATTGAGCATTTTATCAAATACTAGGTGGCCATTATGATCTCAAGGTCCTATGGTGGATTCCTCTATTTCACTGCCCCAAAATCTACTCAATTGGGCTCAACAATCTCCCCACAACCCTAGATAGTACATGCATGCATAATTAAAAAATCCCACACCCAAGAATTTCTTGGATTATTACCTATTTTCACTAAAATTACAAACTTGAGGGCTATGGAGTAGAATCTTACCTATAGGATGAAGACCTAGTGCATTTTCTTGTGAATTCTTCAACTTTGAGCAAGACTTAATGGTCAATGAGCTTAGGAACTTCTCCTCTCACTCTAGGGTATTCCCTCTTTCTAGAAATATTATATTTTCACTTCAAAAGTGTCCTTTTACTTCAATATATTGAAATAGGTCCGGGTCAAAAATTAGAAAAAATAAAGCCTCGATGCAGTGCGACCGCATAACGCTTTTGCGGTCTGCAAAATGGACCGCATAATGGCCCTCCAGAACTGGGCAGTTCTGCCTCACTATACAACATGTTTGCGGTCCGTAAACCTATTATGCGATCGCATAATGCGTATAATGGACCGCAGAAATGCCCTGTACTTCCAAAAAAATTCTTCAACTCCCCAGTGCACTGTTTAACACATAAGTCCACTTCGGCACCACAAAAGAGGTGTAGTCACTATATCCAAATTCATCCTACCCATACCACAACCTACATTACAGCAATTAAAGTCCTACTTGATACTTGACTGAATGAGCTCAATTACAAAGTAGTACACTACGGGAAAGCCTATGGTACGTCTTTTGTGTCATATGAATGTTGCTTCTGAGAGTGAGTGTATTATTTCTATCTTGCGTTCCTAATTATTCTTCATTTCGATTGTGCGTGGAACTACCCTCTATTGTTGTGTGAGGACACTTGATTCATGAAGGAAAGGTAATGCCTGACCTCTGTATTAGAGTAAGTGAGCGTGTTATAAATAATGTGTGGTGCTAAAATCTTGAGGCTAGGATGTTACAATATGTGCTTAATCTGTTTTAAATATTCCTGGTGTGATGAGTTATGAGAGTCATTGAAAAAGGTCATTTTCTAAGTGAAGTGTAGTTTGATTGTGTGAGGACGATCAATGGTTTAAGTGTGGGCTATTGATGGTAGGCTATAATCTCGTATTTTATTCGCTTATTGCACACTAAATTACTTCACTTTATACATGTTGGAGCTTTAACTGATAGTGTTTTGCACTAATTGGGTGTTTTATGCCTTGTAGGAGTGATTCTGAGCTATGTAGATGTTACGAGATGAATTTGAGCTATTTGGAGCTTTGAAGCCTGAGTAAAAGAACATGGGATTGAGCCGAGATTGCGTTTAGGGGTCAAAAACGACATATGGATATCAAAAAGCGAGGAAAATTTCGTACTTTGAGAAAACCCATCGCCGCGACACGTGGGGCACCACGCATGTACAATTCCCCGCTACCTGTTAGAAACAACTCTCTATATTTCCCCACTAATGCCCTGCATGGCGTGTCGCCCCATGCTGCACACCTATGTAAGTTTTACAGAGTAATTTTCCTATTTCGGCTATGAGAAGGTGATTTTGTCTAACTTGACCCTACTTGGTATAAATACTTGGAAAAATATTATTGTCTAGACTTTTGACATATTGGAGACCTAAGAAGGCTAAGGAGGATTTGGAGAAGAAACAACATAAGAAGTCCATCATTCAATCCTCACTCAAGACCCGAATTTGGATTGTTTTATGTTTACTTTTAGTTTAAACATATTTGTGAAGAATTGCTCCATATATATGGAGTAGTTCTCTTTAGGGTTTGATGGATTTGGTGTATTGATGATTGTTTGTGGATTATAACTCTAGTTTCTATGTATTGAAGCGTTTTTGGATGATTTAATTGTTGCATCTATATTCACTGGTTCATGCAATCGAGAGAGGCATACTCGTGATATGTTTGCAATGTATTGTTGGTTGAGTTCGTTAATTTGTCTTAATAATCGAAAGAGGATAGTTGAATCATTGATTAAACCTAGTTAGCAGGATAATCGAGAGAGGTTCTCCTATAGACCAATCCATTACGTATTCTTGCATATCTTCACGTGCTTAAATTGGTTCATCTTGTGAGGTTAAGACTTAATCGAGAGAGGAGTTTCTTATAAACGTTTGAACTAATAATTGAGTTTATTCGAGAGACTCACTTACACAATAGAAGTGAATTACCTAGAGTTAGATCTTGAACAATTATCTTGCACCTATCCTATCAAAACCCTATATTCTCCCATTGATAAACTTCTTTGCTTATTCCTTGTTTCGAAAGTTATTAGTCAATAGATTTAGATTCTTACTTAATTTTAGTTATTAATCAGTTATATCTTTATTGTTGATTCTCCTGGATAACAATCAATTTTAGAAACTACAAAAATACTATTTAACTCGGATCCATGTCGATACGATATTATACTATATTATCTTTGACTAACGAGCATAATTTAAGTATGTGTTTCTAGCTCGTTAGTAGCTTCTCGAAGATAAGTACAGACGTCTCCATACTAATCCGCAAGACACTACTAAACTTGCTCATGACCCGTGAGACCTAAATAACCTAGTGCTTTGATACAAACATATCACCACCCAAAATCCCAACCTATCGTGATGGTGCGTAACACACTTATTAGGCAAGTCGACAATCATATAGCAGCTAAACATTTGTGTCACGAACAAAAACCCACTATAGTTCGTGATGGAGCCCAATGTCACCGTTACGCAAGCCAACGGTGAACTACCAATTTAATTATTTATTCTATTATTATTTAAATTATGAATCTTATTAGATAGATGAATTTATGCATTAAAATCGTAAGCACATACGTTTTGGATAAAATATAAAGTAAAATATGTCAATGTAAGGCAACAATAAGCAAAAGTTTGAACATCCAAAACCCGGTGTCACAAGTGCATGAGCATTTAATAAGGAGTAATAATAATACAACATCTGTCTGGAATATAAAATAGACAGGATAAAGTAAATAATTAAGATGGAGACTCTGAGGGTTGCAGAGCGTAGCATATAATACAGCTCACCATAAAGTCCCCTCAGCAGCTGTGCCTACGCACCAAGATGACCATCACAGTAACCTATCAGATCCTGCACATTTGGTGAAGAAGTGTAGCATGATTACGTAAATCAACATGTACCCGGTGAATATCTAGCCTAACCCCGGAGAAGTAGTAACGAGGGGTCGACATCGACACTTATTAGTGGTCCAATAAATAAAATGTAGGGATCATAAATAGGCATGAAATACAACATGATCAATAGAATAAGGAACAGTAGATAACGGAATCATTTAACAAATAATACCAATTAAAATGCCCCCATAGGCCACATGCTATCTCAAAAAATAGGAACCACCAATTAAATACCCGATCTCCGGTCAGAAAGAGAATATTACGCAATTCCCAATTTTAATTAAGAGGGTAATTTCGTGGGTATTCATACTCTTAGCGATTTTAAGCATGAATTACGTCGAGGTCGTTCGGCCCAATCCATATAGTCGCGTACATACACTGTTGAGGTCGTACGACCCGATCCATGGATGCATCTCATATAAATACACATATTGTCGAGGCATTCAACCCGATTCACGGTAAAGGAGGAAACATATCGAACTGCGAGTAGCGTGCTTACAACATAGGTACATGAGCATAAAGTAAACATGACTTTTACCATTTATTAAATATCACGCCAAAAAACACAAGGACATAAACCTTAGCCTAATATATTCCGAAATTGAATTCAATTTAAATTCACTTAATTAAGCTAAAAAAATGAGTTCAAATAATTCCAATATTACTGATAAAGTCCTAAGGCTACCCAGACATAAACATAATTTTAGCTATGTACGGACTCTCATCACATCGTGCGTATTTAGCACCCACAACTAGTAGCAGATAGAAAATCTTAATACCTGCAGGGTGATTTTCCCCTCACAAAGTTAGACATGAGACTTACCTTGCTCCGAAGTTCCAATAACCTACTCCAACGCATCTCTAACACCTCAAACCGACGCCCATTGATCCAAAACTATCCAAACAACATGCAAACTTATCAAAATATAATTCAATACTCATAACTAAACAATTTATAACAATTCCCAATTCCGCTCGAAAATCCACAAAGTCAACCGCGGGCCCACGTGTATGGATTCCAAAATTTTTCGAAGATAAACATTACCCGTAGCACCACGAACCAAAATATATAATTTATTCATAATTCCATGTCTAATTTTGTGGTTAAAATCCAAAAATACCAAATTCTAGGTTTTTCATTCAAACCCCACCATTTCAACAAAATTTCATGTTTAAATCCATATAATCCATGTATTTTACTAACAACAATTGGGAATAACTTAACAATAGATGATGAAAATCTCCTCTCAAAGAGCTCCAAAAATCGCCCAACCAAGTGAAAATGTGGGAGGAAGGGGCTAATTCCTGAAATAAATTCCACTTTTACCCAGTGATCATCGCACCTGCGGTCACTTGACCGCATCTACAGCCCCGCAGGTTTGGTCTAAGGATTGCATATGCGAACACCCTCCATCTCCATCCCTTTCGCTTATGCGGACAAAGATATGCTTCTGCAGATTGTTTCTCCGCTCCTACCCGTCTTCATCCCAGGCCCTTTTCCGCTTTTGCAGAAAAAACTTTGCACTTGCGGAAGTGCATCTGCACTTGAGCCTCCGCATCTACGGAAGACCATGCCTCTTCAACTTTCACTTCTGTGCTCTATTTCCTGCATCTGCGAGCTTGCAGGTAAGGTAAGTTCTCGCACCTATGAATCCATCAAGCCTCAGCCCCAACAACTTGTGTGACCCCTGAGCCGCTTCTGCGGTCTCGCACCTGCTACCCAAACCTCGCAGGTGCGATCACACCAGAAGCCTTAAGCTTCAGCAATTCTTTAAATACAAAACTTGATCTTTTTCCAATCCGATTCGCACAAGGGCCCCCTAGCTCCCATCCAACCATACCCACGCATCCTAGAAAATTATATGAACTTAGTCAAAGCCTTAAATCACGTTAAACAATATCAAAACTACGAATCGACAATAAAAATCATTCTTTACACTTTAAAAATTCCGAACTTTGCCGAACTCGTCTGTATCCCACTTAGACGTCCCAAAATGACGCAAAATTTCACGTGCAAGTCACAAATCACAATACGAACCTATTCTAAGGCTCAGATTCCCAAACAAACATCGATAACACCAAAGTCCACTTCAAATCAAACTTAGAAAATTGTAAAACCTTCGAAGTGTCAACTTTCCACAATAAGTGTTCAAATCCTTATTGGAACCTTCAAATCCTTATTCTGAGGTTGTTTATTTAAAGGTCAAACCTTGGTCAATTCTTCCAACTTAAAGCTTCCGAATTGAGAATTTTCCATCCGAATCAACTTTGAACTTCCCGAAATTCAATCTCGACTACACGTACAAGTCATAAAAAATGAAGTGAAGCTACTCACGTCCTCAAACCGACGAATGATGTGCTTGAGATCAAAATGGTTGGTCGGGTCATTACACTCTCCTCCACTTAAACATACGTTCGTCCTCGAACGTACCAAGAACTGCTCCGGAGTTGCCAAAATTGCTATTTAACACCTCGTGCACTCACTTGTGCCACCACAACCCATGTAGGCACACTTGCTTGAGCCCGAACGAAGATCCATCCAACCTTAGCCCACATGCCTTAGAGTTAAATTCCAACATTCGAAATTCTCTATGAGACCTGATTCTAGCATATGAACATTGTTCAACCTCAACACGTTATACCCATGCTAAGACCACACCATACATCGCATAATTCGTATGCCCATAATAACATCCTCCAACGTAGGAGATGCAAATCTACTAACTTGATGTTCGTAGTATACCTCATAAGGCTCTTATGCGTTGATCCCACTCTCGCGATACTGCAACAATGAAAGCGACCTTTAGAAGCTCATAATCACCTGAAAAATCAATAAATCATGAAACCTCTCCGCTTGACAATAACCATTACCTCATTCTGAATTAAATAGTGGCATTTTTTCTTTAATAAACCTTGCATAAATCTGATCACACTGATCTCAGGTCTAAACACCTCGTCTCACCCGGTACAAGCTTCTCGGGCAACAAGTCACCTCAAACACCATCTAAAATCTCATATGACGCCATCAATGCGCCAAAAAGTGACAACCCGAATATGACCCATAAGGAAGAACGCCCTTTTGCAAAGAACTATCCAGCTCGTGCAACGAATAAAATGGCCAAACAGACGCTATGAACCTATCTAATAGATGAGAAACAAGGCACACAAAATAAGTACAAGGAACGGTACTCAACATCTCATTGTTTCCACCTGATCCACAAATGATTCCATTGCGGCGTACAACCCGATCCAAACATCATACCCGTGGTGGACTGCCACCCGATCCATACTTAACAATCAATAAGGAAGTACCTACTGAGTCAAACTGCTCATACCCATGAAATGCCCGAATATCAACCACAAGCACGCGGAGTGCATAAATACAACCCTGGGGAGATGGATGGCACCATGCACTAAAAAAGCCAAACTTTACTAAAGTGCATCAAACAATCGACATCTTGATAGCCATATCTCTCATATAACCCCACAAGCTACACTGAACCAAAACACACGAGTGAATAGCCAAGCCGTCTCGCAACCCACATGGAATAAAAGAGTAGCACCAAAATAGACTAAGGCGGGAATATCATCCACCATGCTCAAAGAATCATCCATAAGAAATACTATGCTGAATAAACATATCTGATTTGATATAAAATATACATTCACACTAGGCCTAACCACTGGCACCAATGACTATCGACTATGTTATTCCTATAGCACTAGTCAAACATACGCGTTTTAATACCCAACACTTCTACCACAAAATGGACCATCCTCAGGCTGCCCGAAAATAGTGTCAGCATACTCTAAACATCAGAAATCCTCCGAGCTTGTGATATTCTTGTCAACACCGAACCACAACCTTGATCCCAACTTCCAATTTCTACACCGCTCATCGTACCTATCATCCGCTACACTAGAGTACAAGAATTCCATCATAACCCAGAACCACCAAAGGAATGATCACTTCATCGGCTAGATCCCCTTTAACTCCACTCATTTCAGAAGAACTATTGCAATATGCAACTGAATTCTCATAATCGCAGAAAATGCAACCCTCAAGTTGAACTCTAAACTGCCATAACTTTTCCGGGATCCATTTCCACATAACAGCACCATCAGAATCAAATACCTCCAAATCAACCAAATTACGGTGGCTGTCAAGCGTGCATGTTCAGGAATGAATCCCCTGTATAGCTTAACACACCGAAGGAACCTATCATTTCCACAACTATGCTAATTCAAACCATTACTATCTGACTCAAATTTTTCCAGTTTACTTTTGACTTGCCTTTAGAATAATAGTCCTATTAAAACACATAACGGACCTCTAACAAAACTCATCCCAGTAACCCGAATCATGATACCACATACCCTCAATGTCCATAAGATTTATACCCTCCTCATGCACTCACTAGTATCTCCAACTGATGCACCCATTCTGAAAGATCTTCTACGAATCCGAAGTTGTGTCCTTTCATATCTCTAACATCACACCATAGACCCCGGTGATAACATAGAAATACTCCAAGCCTCTTTCATAATCCACTACAAAATCTCATTCCTTAACCACACAACGGGCGTAAAATCCTTAGACACCGCACGAAATTCTTGAACCCACTAGAACAATTTTTGAGAGTCACCCACTCTGACCTAGTCCCCAAAATAACCAAACTATGGTGTTATGCTAGCACATGAATATTCTCGAAGAGGCCACCATATGACTTCTTTTTATCGTACATCATAACCACAAGAAGCATAAACTCTGAGTCGTCCAAAAATCTGCACATGAATCGATGGGGTGAAAGATAGCACACATTTATCAAGTCTTTTGCCCGAATTACCCTTGATGTCTTCCTTCCTCAATCATAACTAATCCACCAATGTACCAATAGCCCGATACTACCAAGGCACACAACCACGTGACCCAATCGTAGACGGTGGGCTTCCCCACTTAGCTTTAAGCTACAATCACATAAATGAAGAACCCAAAACAAAATCTCCTTCTCAATTACCCTGATCACACACTGTTAACCCGCAAAATTTCTCAAAATCTCTTATTATACTTTTCATAAAACATTCAAAATTATCAGCCACGATCGCAAATTCGACCTCGTGACAGTTGTACCATCTTCTTCAAGTGATCCAAACACATATCACAGTACGTGCCTCCCAATGGGTAGCAAGTAGAACTCTTTGTAGGAACTTTATCAAAATCACGCAACCGCTAACCTGCTCATAGGAGATATCACATGTAAATCCACATCGACATCTTCCAATGACATAGCTCTGGTTACAACTATCACAAAATGAGTAAACCCTCCTAAGCCCATGCTCGTCCACCAGCTGTAAGAGTTCGTTCATTTTCCACTAGCATCAAATACAGGTCCAACATTATGTCCCGAACTTCGAAGTCATATTGCATCCCAAAACGATAATCAAGCTTTCACACCACTCTCCATTACTAGAAAACTCCTTTTCGTCATACTCAAACTCCCCCAGTACAGTAGCCAGCATCCCAAATGAAATTCATAAACTTAGTCATTATCCACCATGATCCCCAAATCGCTCTAAACTTTCTCAAATCATATGGATATCCTACTACATAATCCGTACTCTACGCTAACATTCCATGTCTGAGTTAACCGTCTTCCAGAGAGAAACTTTCGACCTCTAGCAATTCAACCTCCATGAGACACCTCCCACCATGTCCTTCCCCATACTTCGCTGGGCAAATACTGCCTCCAATTGTAATCCATCGCTGTAGCACCTGGACTAATAAACCACTACCAATCCTAAGCCTCAATAAAGATCATCTCCCTTGAGCCATCAACATTAGAAACAACGATTTGACTCTGAAGCCTCCATACACCGCCACCTCTGATAATCGCTGCTTAGGAACCATTCTGCAACATCCTGTCCTGAAGACAAATCAAAGGAGACCATAACACCGATGAGCCTTAATGCGTTCCAACAAGGACGATGACACTACATTGCATATAAGAATTCCACCATGTCCAAGAATATCAAGTCTCGTTGCTTCGTCAATCAAGGCCTGAACACCCAGAGTCCGATTGCCTTTCATCTACTAGAATTAAATGCTGACCCTCTCAACCAAGAATTGAGGAATCATACTTTTGATTCATTCACGGTCGTGTCACATAAATAAGCACTCTACCCTAAATAGCAATACTGCACAATAACAACAAATAAACATCATAATACACTGTGCATAGCCTTAAAACCATAGGCAACACTAGCACTGAGCTGAAATGATAGAACACCATTCCACAAGATAACGATAATAACCCGCTCGAATACGCATGGAGAAACATCCTGCACCAGATCTGCAGTACCACTACAACTCGTCGATTCCCAATTGATAACAAGCGCTCAACATTGTATAAGAATGAGTAGGAGGGAAATAAAAGCATAAGCTTCAATGGAATCAAATCACACGACGAGGATTCACGAAGGAAGTAATCCTAATAACACTGTAGCCTCTCAAAGATAAGTACCTATGTCCTCGGATAGGTCCGTAAGACTATACTAGACTCGCTCATGACTTGTGAGACCCAAGTGAACCTTAGAGCTCTGATACAAAATTGTAACGACCCAAAACCCACAATAGATCGCGATGGTACCCAATGTCACTATTAGGAAAGCTAACGGTGAACTACCAACTTAATTATTTATTTTATTATTCGTGTAATCATGAATATTATTAGATAGAGGAATTTATGCAATAAAGTCGTAAATACATACGTTTTGGATAAAATATAAAGTAAAATGTGTAAATGTAAGGCAACCATAAGCAAAATTTTGAACATACCAAAGGCCGGTGTCACAAGTGCATGAGCATTTACTAAGAAGTACAATATTAATACAACATCTTTCTAGAATATAAAATAGACATGATAAAGTAAATAATTAAGATGGAGACTTTGAGGCTGTGGTGCGTAGCAAAGAATACATCTCACTATAATGTCCCCTCAGCATCTGCGCCTAGGCGCCTATCAAAGGAACCTGTAAGATTCTACATATTTAGTGCAGAAGTGTAGTAGGAGTACGTAAATCAACGCATACCTAGTAAGTATCTTGCCTAACCCCGGAGAAATAATGACGAGGGAGACATCGACACGTACCACTGGTCTAATAAATAAAGTGCATTGATCATAAATAGGCATGAAACATACCACAATCGATAGAAGAAAGAAACATACCACAATCAATAGAAGAAAGAACAGTAGATAACGAAATCCTTGAACAACTATTACTAGTTAAAATTTTCCTAAAGGCCACATGCTATCTCAATAAATATGAATCATCAATTAAATACCCGATCTATGTTCATAAAGAGAATATTACATAATTCCCAAGTTTAATTAAGAGGGTAATCCCATGGGTATTCGAACTCTTAGAATTTCACGCACGAATTATGTTAAGGTCATTCGGCCGGATCCATACAGTCGTGTACATACACTGCCAAGGTCGTACGGCTTGATCCATGGATGCATTTTATATAAATACTTATACTGCCGAGGCATTCGGCTCAATCCACAAGAAAGACAGAAAGAAACCTATCGAACTGGGAATCGCGTGCTTACAACATAGGTACGTGATCATAAAATAAACATGAATTTTACTGTTTATTAAATATCTCTCCAAACAACGCAAGGCGATAAAGCTCGGCCAAATATATTCCCAAATAGAATTCAATTATAAATTTACTTAATTAAGCTAGTAAAACAGGTTCAAATAATTCAAATATTACGTTATAAAGTCTCAAGTCTACTAAGATATAAATATGTTTTAGCTATGTACGGACTCTCGTCACATCGTGCGTACATAGCACCCACAACTAGTAGCACATAGCAAATCTTAATACCTGCGTGGTGGATTCCGCCTCACAAAGTTAGTTATGAGACTAACTTTGCTCTGACGTTCCAATTATCGACTCCAACGCCTCTTTCACACATCAAACCAACGCCCATCGATCCAAAACTATCCAAACAACGTGCAAACCAATCAAAATATACTTAAATACTCATAACTTAACTTTTTATAACAATTTCCAACTCCGCTCGAAAGTCCACATAGTCAACCCTGGGCCCACGTTCCAGAATTCTGACAATTTTCGGAGATAAACATTTCATATAGCACCACAAACTCAAATATATAATGTATTCCTAATTTCATTTCCAATTTTCAAGTCAAAATAAAAAAATACGTAATTCTAGGTTTTTCTTCCAGACCCCACCATTTCCACAAAATTTCGTGTTTAAATCCTTATATAATCCATGTATTAAACTTACAACAATTGGGAATAACTTACCTCACAACAGCTGATGAAAATCTCCTCTCCAAGAGCGTCAAAAATTGCCCAACCAAGTGAAAATGTGAGAGTAATAGGCTATGTCCCAAAATAAAATCCACTTCTCCCAACAATCTTCACACATGTGGTCACTTGACCGCATCTGCAGTCCCGTAGGTGTTGTCTAATGATTGCATCTGCGAACACCCTGCTTCCAGCAGTTTTGCTTCTGTGGACAAAGATTTGCTTCTCCTACTCTGCTTCTGTGAATTTTTTCTCCACTCATGCGTGTCTTCATCCCAGGCCCTTTTCTCTTATGTGGAAAACATTTCGCACACATGCGGAAGCGCACCTGCACTTGAGCCTCCGCATATGAGAAAAACCATGCCTCTTCCTTTCGCTTCTGCGCTTCACTTCCCGTATCTGCAAGCTCGCAAGTGCGGTAAATTCCTCGCACCTGCGAATCCATCCAGCCTCAGCCCCAACTGCTTCTGCGACCCTTGGGCCACTTCTGCGGTCTCGCACCTGCGGCCCAAACCTTGTAGGTGCGATCACACCAAGAACCTTAAGCTTCAGCAATTCTTTGAATCTAAAACTCGATCAGATTCCTATATAATTCTCAGTTGTGTCCCAGAGCCCCCATCCAACCATACCCACGCATCCTAAAACATGATACAAACTTAGTCGAAGCCTCAAATTGCATCAAGAAATATCAAAACTACAAATTAATGATAAAATATCATTCTTTCAACTTTCAGAAATTTTGAACTTTTCCAAACTCGTTCAAATCCCATTTAAACGTTCCGAATGATGCCAAATTTCACGTACAAGTCACAAATCACAATACGAACCTATTGCAAGGCTTGGAATGCCAAACGGACATCGATAACACCAAAGTACACTTCAAATCAAACTTAGAAAATTCTAAAACCTTCAAAACGCCAACTTTCCACAATTAGCGCTAAAATGCTCCCGGACCACTCGATACTTAACCCAAACATACGCCCAAGTCCGTAATATAAACCTATTGGAACATTCAAATCTTAATTCCGAGGTTGTTTACTCAAAGGTCAAACCTTGGCCAACTCTTCCAGCTTAAAGCTTCCGAATTGAGAATTTTCCGTCTGAATGAACTCTAAACTTCCCGAAATTCAATCCCGAATATACGTACAAGTCAAAAAACATAAAGTGAAGTTACTCATAGCCTCAAACCACCAAACGATGTGCTAGAGCTCAAAACGACTGGTCGGATTGTTGCAAATTGAATAAACATGTTTTAATAAAACTCAACAGCGAAAATCTAATAAATATATTATACAAATAACTGAAATACTACTACAACCACCCAAAATCCGGTGTCAATGAGTGTGTGTGCTCTACTGAGTATCAAACATAACTCAAATCTCTACTACAATTATCTGAGTGATAGAACAGTACTGAAGAAAATTAAAAGGAAAGATAGCCTAGGGCTACGGATGCCATAGCAGCTACCTTGAAATCTCCAAACATGTACTAACACGGATCTAGCAGTCACCACATCCGGATGCACCTGGAACTACACAAGAAGTGCAATGTGCAGTATGAGTACAATCGACCAAATGTACTCAATTAGTAACAGAATTAACCTTGGGGTGAAAGTAGTGACGAGCTCAGAAGAAGACAATCAAAGTCCAATATAATGGCAACACTGGTATTATAATGAAAATAAAAATAATTCACTCAGATGAATTTTCATAATCAGCTTGTTCGTGGTAGCGAAATTTAGGCATGCTTTCATGTTCAACAATTAAAGGCTAACACTGATAAGAACATGTCAAGTACAACTAGCATGATGAATCATACATCTTTATGCCTACATGTCAAATGTATGATGTCATAGTGATATCTCCCAAGTACTCACACTCTCAGAATACTCAATTTATTTGTCTCAAATGCCCACTCACCACACACACAGTCACTCAGCACTGTACAGATACTTGGCATCAATGCCCTCGTGAAAGTACGTGTATATATCACTATGCCTACCCTCCGTGCTAGTATGTAGACTCCAAAGAGGCGGATCCTGCCCAAGTGCTAATCAAAGCCTATAAAGCCTGCTACGACATGCAGTCTAATCCACATAATAATAATAATAATAATAATAATAATAATAATAATAATAATAATAATAATAATAATAAGAAGAATAATAATAATAATAATAATAATATAGTAATAATAATAATAATAATAATAATAAGAATAAGAATAATAATAATAATAATAATAATAAAAATAATAATAATAATAATAATAATAACAACAATAACAATAATTATAATAAGAATAATAATAATAATAATAAGAATAATAATAAGAATAATAATAAGAATAATAACAATAACAATAACAATAAAAATAACAATAACAATAACAATAATAATAACAATAACAATAACAATAATAATAACAATAGTAATAACAATAATAATAACAGTAATAACAAATTATAATAATAATAACAATAATAAAAAATAATAAGAATAATAACAAATTATAATAATAATAATAATAATAATAATAATAATAATAATAATAATAATAATAATAATAATAATAATAATAATAATTATTATTATTATTATAATAGTAATAGTAGTAATAGTAGTAGTAGTAGTAGTAGTAGTAGTAGTAGTAGTAGCAGCAGTAGTAGTAGTAAAACCAATATGGCCTGTTGCGGCGTGTAGCCCAATCCACAATATCACTCACAACATTACTCTCAAACCCACCTCAGTAATAAATCTCTCAAGTCTCAAGGGCTCACAATCTGGTACCGCTCAAACCAACAATGGTAACATGTGATGTACAGTGAATGATATACATAAACTAAGATATGATATGCAAATGAAGAACCATGACCGAGAATATAATTACATTTAAAGCAGATAACTCAAAACAACAAGAATACATTCATTAGGTCTCAACCGAATAATCATACAGCCTACACATGATTTCTAACATGAATCATAACTCAAGTACTCTAACAAGTAAGGATAACACGGATAAAACAAGAGTTGATATCAACACAATAATCGACCCCAATCATGATTAACATGGTGAACACTCACATGTTCGTCACCTAGCACGTGCGTCACCCCAGTACATAAAAAATAACACGTTTCCCATGGATAAAATACCCTCAATTCCAAGTTTAGAAATGCTACTTACCTCCAAGTAGCCCTTCCCACGCGTATCGGCCTCCGAACGACTCGAATCTAGTCACAAACAACTTAATATATTCTCAAGCTATAGGAATTGATTCATATGATAAATCTAAGATCTTTAACCAAAATCAGAAAGTCAACCCTAAGCTTGCACCTCAAAACCCGACAACATTTGCAAATTCTGAACACCCATTCGATTATGAGTCCAACCGTACCACTATCATCCAATTCCAACCTCAAATCAACCTTCAAATCTCCATTTTTATTTTGAAAAATTTATAACAAATCCCTAATTGCTCTACTACAAATCACTAAATAAATGATATAAACAAGGATGGAATTATGATAATGAACAAATCCGAGTCAAAAACACTTACCTCAATCCAAGACGTGAAAATCTCCTCCAAAATTGCCCAAAATCGAGCTCTACAACTCAAAATATAATATAATAACTCTAACCCTTGATATGAGATTTAACATAGTCTGCCCCAGTTATTCCTCTTTGCGAACACGGAAGCTTCCTCGAACACACCAGCTGCAAAAACCTCCTACCCGAATGTGATGCCCAGATCACGAACGCGATGCCTCACAGTGTTACACCTATGTTAACGTGTCCCCCTATATACAAACGCAAAGGCTTAAGGCATGGTGCCCAAGCCAGCCTCACTCTTCTACGCAAACACAACTCCACTCTCGCGATCGTGATGCACAACCCCTCTAAACCTTCACGAACGCGTCACCTTCTTTGCAAACGCGAAGAACAAAACCACATGCCATCGAATAACACTACACGAATGCGATCAATATGTCACAATCGTGAAGAAGGATACACCAGACATCAAATCAGTAGTTCCTCAAGACCAAAATGAAGCCGAACTTGATTCGAATCACACTCGAGGGCCCTAGGAACCCTTCCAAACATACCAACAAGGTCCTAAAACACGATCTGAACTTAGTCGAATCCTTAAAGCACGTCAAACAATATTGAAACCACGAATCACACTCCAATTCAAGCCTAATAAAACTAATGAACTTCCAAATCTAAAACCAAAGTCGAACCATATCATATCAACTCCGAATGACCTCAAATTGTACACCAGTCCCAAATAATACAACAGACCTATTCCAACTCCCGAACCAAAATTTGAACCTGGTATCAATAAAGTCAACTCTCAGTCAAACCTCTCAACCTTCCAAATCTTCAACTTTCCAACTTTCGCCAAAAAACTTCAAACAAACCTATGGACCTCCAAATAAATATCAACACATACACATAAATCTAAAATCACCATACGAAGCTATCAGAACCATCAAAACTCCATTCGGAAGTTGTCTACACATAAGTCAAACTTTGATCAACTCTTTCAACTTAAGCTTCCAACCTTGGGACTAAGTGTCCCAACTCATTCTTAAACCTCCCCGAAACCAATCCAACCACCCAATATATCTCATAACTATGAATGAATATAAAATAACCGATAAATAGGGTAACATGTCTACAATACACAAAACGACTGGCCGGATCATTACAAAGAAAACCTGTGTAATTCGCATCAACATTTTACACTAAATAAAAATTACTACCTTTTTGATACCATAAGAAAATATCAATTTTGCCTTTTAAGTAACTCAAGATCCTCTTGACAACCTTCAAGTGAGACTCATTTAGATTTTCTTGAAATCTAGCACAATGGTCTACACTGAAAATAGTGCCAGGTCTACTACTAGTAAGATAATACAAAGAGCCAATCATTCTCCTATACAATAGATGAATCAGGTTCATCCAAATCCAATTTCGTGGTTATTTCTATAGGAGTGCCAATATCTTTTGAATCTTCCATCTTAAACCTTTTGATTAACTCTTTCACATACTTTTGCTGATGGATCATAGTCCCATTTGAATTTTGTTTAATTTGTAAGCCTAAAAAGAAATTAAGCTCACCCATCATACTCATTTCAAATTCGCTCCCATTTAGCTTAGAAAACTCTTTAGTACCTAACAATAGTTTCTCCAACGATTATATCATCAACATATATCTGAACTACTAAGACATCTTTATCTTTTTCTGTAAAGAATAAAGTCTTATCAATTTTACCTCTCTTGTTGCCATGCTCAAACAAGATTTTAGACAATCTTTTGTATCGTGATCTTGGAGCCTGCTTGAACCCATAAAGTGTCTTGTCATGATTGTACACATGATTAGGACATTCCATGCTTTCAAAGCTAGGAGTTTATTTGACAAACACTTCTTCCTTTAGATATCCATTAAGGAAGGCACTCTTGACATCCATATGGTACAGAGTTAATTCTATGTAAGCAGAAATGGCTATAAGGAGTCTAATATTTTCCAATTTTGCATTTAGAGCAAAATTCTCATCATAGTCTATGCCCTTCTCTTGACTATATCTTTGAACCACCAATATTGCATTCTTCCTTGTAATTGTTTCATCTTTATCAAGTTTGTTTCTGAAGACCCATTTAGTGCCAATCACTCTTCAGTCCTTGGGTCTTGGTACCAGATGCCAAACTTGACTTCTCTCAAAATGGATGAGTTCATCTTGCTTTGAATTCACCCAATATGTATCATGCAAAGCCTCAGAAACATTGTTAGGTTCAATAAGAGATAAGAAAGCATCAAAAGCACATAAATTCTTTGAAGAAGATTTGGTTTTTATTCCAGAGGTTGGATCAGTGATTATGTTCCCAATGTGATGAGATATTTGATAATTGTAAGATTTCACAAGCAAATGGTTTCCCGTAGATGTTCCTTTAATGTTCTGTTTCTAAGGAACATGTTCATTGATAGCTTCCCTTGAAGTTTGAGGATCAGTTCTTCAGTGATCAGTTCCCCTGTCAGGTTGCCTTGGGTGGAAGGACCTGTTCCATAACTTGTTCATTCCTGTGATGCAGCTTCAAGCTAGACTGTGGTTTCATTATTTGAATTCCTTATCAGCCCAATCTCTTCATCATTTTGTTACTTCCTCTCAGAAAGAATGTTAGTTTCGTAAAAAACATGTACACTTTTTTCAACACACATAGTTCTTTTGTCATATATCTTGTATGCCATACTATGTGAAGAATATCCCAAGAATACTGCATCATCACTTTTGGGATCAAACTTACCTAGATAGTCTTTTCCACTGTCGTGCACAAAGAGCTTGCATCCAAATGCCTAGAGATGGGCTATATTTGGGTTTCTCCTTTTAAGTAACTCATAGGGAGTCTTCTCAACAAGATGTCTAGTCATGGACCTATTTATGATGTAGCATGCAGTGTTCACAACTTCTGCCCAGAAGCTATGAGGCAATTTACTAGCAAGTAACATAGTCTTAGCCATTCCCTCTAAAGTCTTATTCTTCCTCTCAACTACTCCATTTTGTTGTGGAGTTCTAGGAGCAGAAAAACTATGATCTATGCCATGCTCCTCGCAAAATTCAAAAAATTTAGCATTCTCAAACTCAGTACCATGATCAGACCTAATTTATGCAAGTTAATTACATCATTGTTTATGAGTTTTTCTAACAAATGAAGTGAACGTATAAAATGCTTCATCTTTAGATATTAAAATAGTGTCCAAGTAAACCTAGAGTAATCATCAACAAGCACCATAACATATCTCTTACCGTCTTTGCTCATTATCCTCATTGGTCCACACAGATCTATATGGACATGTTCCATCATTCATGTAGTACTCACCATTTACTTACTTTTGAAAGATGATCTTACCTGCTTCTCTATTGTACAAGCATCACAAATTTTATCTTCCTTGAACTTAATGTTAGGCAGCCCTATCACTAAGTCCTTGGTGACTAGTTTATTGAGTTTACTCAGACTTGCATGTCCAAGTCTCTTATGCTAAAGGAGGGGATCACTATCCAATATAATTAAGCAAGTGAGTTCATTATCTGAGAGTATGGATAGATCCACCACAAATATGTTGTTCACTCTTTTTCCCTGCAAAACTATTTTGTTAGTGGTAAGATTTATAACAAAGCATTTTGTATAGGTGAAAGCTACCATGTTTCCTCTATCACACAGTTGTGGTACACTTATCAAGATGTATTTTAGTCCATCTATAAGGCAGACATTCTCAATTGAGTGAGAATTAGATTTTTCTATCTTTCCAACTCCAATGATCTCATCTTTCTTTCCATTTCCAAAGGAGACATTACCCTTTTTAAGGTCCGCAAGTGAATGGAACTAGTTTTTGCTTCCTGTCATGTGCTTTGAGCAACCATAATCCATGTGCCATATTTGGCTTCTCTCCTTCACTTGGACCTGTAAAAGGAAATCAAAGGTTTGTTTTAGGAACCCAAACTAGTTTGGATCCCTTTCTATATGCAAAAGGATAATTCAAATTCTTTTTAGCCCAACTTGGTAACCTAGTTTTCCCAGGAATTGTTTTTCCTTAGACTTTCCTTTTCTTTTGCCGCACATTCACTCTTATAGTGTCCAGTATTACCACAGTGAGTGCAAATCTTATTATCCAATGAGTGCGAGGTACTTCTTTTGGGATCTCATTTAGGTGTAGAGTTCTCGAAGCCAAGTCCCCTCCTATTGCTACTATAGTGTTCTTGTAGCCACGAAAGTGCATAAGAGTACCTCTTCAATTTACATGTTCTGTCTAGATCATGCTTAACCTTAGTCAAGTCGTCTTTCAAAGATCTTACAAGTTCATCCCCTTTATATAACTCATCTTTCACCTTACCTAAATCTTCTTCTAGTGTGAATTGTGTGTCACTAGCTATTTCTTTTCATGTTACTAAGTTCAATGTAGGTTTCCATATCAAAGTTATAAAATAGTTTTATCAAGTGCATAAACCTGGTTCTTCAACACATCACTTTCATTTTCAGTTTCGCATGCCCTAAGTTATTCCAGGTTTTTGCACTTTGCTTTCAAAATGACATTTTCCTTTGACAATTGATCCTTTTCATTATTCACATATTCAGACTCATCAATAAGAAATTCATAAAGTCAGCACCCACCGTGTTCGAAAACACCTGGATCTGCACACGAAGTGCATGGTGTAGCATGAGTACAACCAACTCAGTAAGTAAGAAGACTAACTATTGGGCTGAAAGTAGTGATGAGATTTATAGTGGAATTCAACTATAGAAATAAATCACAAGAAAGTAGGTATGATCTCAAGTTCGACATTTAAGTCCAAAATAGTTAAATCATGTCAAGTTCAATTGAAACAGGATAAATTACGTCTCAGTAGCTATATGAAAGTTAT
This sequence comes from Nicotiana knightiana, assembly GCA_005239525.1. Classification (NCBI taxonomy): domain Eukaryota; kingdom Viridiplantae; phylum Streptophyta; class Magnoliopsida; order Solanales; family Solanaceae; genus Nicotiana; species Nicotiana knightiana. Next base: position 50,143 of record ML406411.1, read on the forward strand.
ATATGCTAGCTGAAGTACAACAATAATGAAATCAGGTGCAAACTCTAAAAGTAACAGTCACTCAGTCCTCCAATTCTCTCCAAATTCACAGCCACTCATTCCTCACAATTACTCAATCTTTATGGTGCCAACACATAGCCTAAGCATGATTTCTAACATGACTGGCATCTCAATTTCCTTAACACATGATGAAAATACAAATAATGACAAGATAAATCAGTTATGTAGTTCCATGGATTCGCCCAAGTCGCAATTCTTATTGTGCACGCCCACATGCCCGTCACCAAGAATGTGCATCAACTCAACACCAATCACAAAACACATAATTTGGGGTTTCGTACCCTCAGAACCAAGTTTAGCAGTGTTACTTACCTCAAACCGTGAAAATCCTTACTCCAACTCGCCCTTACCTCATGAAGCAGCCTCTGAATGCCTTGAATCGAGCCACAAACAGTTCGATACAATCAACACGAGCTAAAGGAATCAGTTACATAAGGAGATACTATGTTCTTAATCATAATTCAAAAATTCAACTCAAAAGTTAGCCCCCGGGACCATGTCCAGAAATTCGATAAAATTCACAAAATCCTAAAGCCCATCCAACCACGAGTCTAACCATATATCAAAACCCAACACCAATTCGATACCAAATCCTCAATTTAAACTCTCAAAATTCCTAGTCTCAACTCACAAAATTACACCTCAAAACAACACAATCTAGGTGGGAAATTCAATGGGGAAACATAAATATTGAATAAAAATAACCACAAGTGACTTACCTTAAGAATCCCTTTGAAATCCCTCTCAAATCTCGTCCTAATCCAAGTTTTCATAAGTCATGAACGATAAAACCCTCAAAACCCAACATTTATATTTTGTCCAGGCTTTCTGTCACTTGCGACAACTTACCCGCACCTGCGGCTTTTGGGAAGCGACGATGATGTGTTGTAGAATTTCGGCACGTTTGATCCATAGTTACTGATGCTTTGTACTTAGGCGGAAGTAGATTATTATTTGGTAGCTTAACTTTGTTTTAGTTTCTTGAGGGAAAGCAAGAGTCTAATTTGGGGGTGTTGATGTGCCGTATAATTCCGGCACTTTTGATACTAATTACATAAACTTCAGCTCATTTTTAAAGCATTGTAAGTCATTTCTTATGCAGTTTTGGTATTTTCCAGAAAACCAGACTTGAAGAACCAAGAACATGGAAAAGTTGATAAAAACCAGTAGAAGAGCAAATGTGTGGCAGGTTTGCGACCGTATAAGTGATGTGCGGGCTGTATACCAACAACATAGTGAAGCAACCCAACCCAGTTCTGAGAGTGGATTTTACAATCCGTTATGAGATCACATAAATCTTGTGTGGACCGCATAATGATCGCAAAAATGCAAAGAGAGTTCCAGAGAATATGATTTTGTGGTACGATATGCGGTCGTGAAATGAATATGCAGCCCATATAACAAAAATGCGACAGAGCACTGAAAAACTGGGCAACCGATTCTGCGAAGGAAAATTGAGATATATGGACCGCGAAAGTTGCCTGCAACCCATTCTGCGGTTGCGGACATGATCTACAGGGCATTTTTATCACTTTTATAACCCGACTTTTAGCCCGTTATAAATAGAATAACTAGGGTTTTTGTGGGACATCTTATTTGAAAAAGAGGCTACACTTAGAGCATTGAATACTCCATTATTTTGGAAGCTTTTGAAAAGAGAATCTTGTCATCTTTGTAAGAGTTATGACTTTATTTATTGCTTTGGTCTTGGATTCTAGTATGAGTAGCTAGTTTTAAATACTTATGTTGTGGACCCTAAATGTGTCACTACCCAAAATTCCTAAGGTCGTGATGGCGCCGGATACAAGGTCAGGTAAGCCAAACCATTAATTAATTGAAATAACTTTCCCGTTTTAACATTTCCGAAATCGTTACTTTTTCCTTGCATTTCATAATCAATAAATAAATTTTAGTAAACCGAAATACGACAGCAAATCAATTCAGTGTAATGAAATAAATCCCAACACATCCCCAGAATCCAGTGTCACCAGTACATGAGAAATTTCTAAGAAGTTATACAATCACTGCAAGCCTGTCCGAAATACAACTGGACAAGGAAATTTAAAATGAATAAATACAATATGAAGGTGACTCTGCCAGCTGCGGGTCGCCTCCGGATGGTGCAGCTTGCCTAAGTCTCTGAATCCTCCACATTTCTATGAAAGTACCTGTGCAATAAAATGCACATCAAGTGCAACATGAGTACAAAACCAACGTATACTCAGTAAGTCGCCCGCCTAACCTCAGAGAGGTAGTGACGAGGGGGAAAATTAGACTCTTACTAAGATCCGACAATAAAACATATGACAAAATATGATGAAATACAATAGACATGTAAGACAGTGAGAAATGAGTACATATCAAGTAAAGAAATCCAGGTAATCACTGAGAATAAACAACAATGTACACTTCCCTTTTTCCCAAATACATGTCAAGCCAATACCAATAGAATAGTACCAAATAGTCATGCGCACACAAGGGTAAGACAACTGGCCGGAGTCATAAAATAGTCAAGCTCTCTATGCACTGCCGAAGGATCGATTGGCCCGTCCCAAAAGTGCATCTCTCAAACTCTCTACGCACTGCCGAAGGATCGATCGGCCCGTCCCAAAAGTGCGGCTTTCAATCTCTCTATGCACTGCCGAAGGATCGATCGGCCTGTCCCAAAAGTGCATCTCCCAATCTCTCTACGCAGTGCCGAAGGATTGATTGGCCCATCCCAAAACTGCGGCTCTCAATCTCTCTATGCACTGCCGAAAGATCGATCAGCCCGTCCCAAAAATGCATCTCTCAATATAATAATCCTCTATGTGCACTGCTAAAGGATCGATCGGCCCGTCCCAAAAGTGCACCTCTCAATATAATACGACTAGACTGCTCGCGAATCATACATGCGACTCAGGTGTTCATAATAATACACACACAAATACAGGGTCTTCCTGCTCGTGAATCACTCAAGCGACTCAGGCACCCAAAGTTACACATATCCACATAATAAATTCGTATTTTATCAAGAAAACCATTATCCTCAGGTAAAGGGTAAAGTCTTTATTAAAAGAAACATGAAATATAGGTTTTGAAATCTTCATTTTTGAAACTCATTTGTCCAGCTTAGTAGTACTCCATGATATAATCCAGTCCAGGTACACATATATTCACAACGAAAAACAATTTTCTTTTTAAAAGGTTAATTATATGAACTCTAGATTTCTTTTTAAACATTCAATTACGTCTTCGGTCATATTATCAGTTTAATATTACAGGCAGGGTTCAGGTACACACATAAAGCATGCTAGTGGGTGGTCCTAGGCTACCCGGACATGGCATAATAATAGCTACGCACCGACTCCCGTCACCTCGTGTGTACGTAGCCCCCAAAGATAATATCACATACTGAATTAATTCACCTAGGGGGACGATTCCCCCTCACAAAGTTAGAAAGGAGACTTACCTCACTCCGAAATTCCCACACCGGCTTCCAATCCTTTGCGATGCCCCCAACGGATGCACAACGCTCTGATACTACCACATAAATGACGAAGCAATGAAAATTCATCCTAATAGTCACAACAACTTCAGATTATATACTTTCCCAACCCCGCTCAGAGAAATGACCAAAATGCCCTTGGGCTCACGTGCTTGGAAATCTGAAATTCTCGAAGATACATGCTACCCATAGCCTTACTAACTCTACTATATAATTTGTTACAATATTAATGCTCAATTCGTGGTTAAAATCCAAATTTTCCATATTCTAGGTTTCTTCAAAGTTTCCCAATTTTCCTACCAATTTCATGCTCAAAAATCCATGCAATATCTTGTATTTGACCTTAGAAACAAGTAGAAACAACTTACCTCTCGATGCTTGGTGAAAACCCCCTTGAAAGCTCTCCAAAATCGCCTAACCCATGAAGAAAAATGAGAGAGAAATGGCTCAACCTGATTTTTAAAACATTCTGCCCAGGCATTTTCCGCACCTGCGGTCCTACCTCCGCACCTGCGGTTTTCCCTCAATTCCAGCCAAATCGCACCTGCGCCCCCACTGCCCGCACCTGCAGCTTCGCAGGTGCGGAATATCCATCGCACATGTGGTTCCCAGCCAAGCCAAGCCAAGCCACACTCGCACCTGCGACTCTCAAGCCGCACCTGCGGCCAAAATCTCTTAGGTGCGGATCACACCAGATTACAGCAGAAACCAGCCCTTTTCCAACTTCAACTTTGATCCGTTAACCACCCGGAATCCACCCGAGGCCCCCGGGACCCCGTCCAATTATATCAATTATCCCAAATTATGACACGGGCTTGCTCGAGCCCTCAAATCACATCAAACAACGCCGGAATCACGAATCACACTCAAATCCAGTTCTTTAAGAACTTAGAATTTCAAATTCTACATTTGACGCCGAAACCTATCAAATCACGTCCGATTGACCTCAAACTTTGCACACAAGTCATATTCAACATTACGAACATGTTTCAACTTCTGGAATCGCATTCCGACATCAATATCAAAACTTCCACTTTCGGCCGGATTTTCCAAAAACCTTCAAATTTCTATCTTTAACCAAATGACTTCAAAATGACCTCCGGACATCCGAATTCACTTTCGATTGCGCTCCCAACTCCAGAATCACCATACGGAGCTATTCCCATACTCGAAACCCCAAACGAACATCAGCCTCACTAACATACACTTCAACCCCAAATTCATGAAATCCTTCAAAAATGTTAACTTCCATAATATACGCCAAAACGCTCCCGGGTTATCCAAACCCCGCTACGGACATACACCCAAGCCCAAAATTATCATACGAACCTGATGGAACCTTCAAATCTTGATTCGGAGATCGTTTACTCAAAATTCCAATCTTAGTTGATTTCTCCAACTTAAGGCATCTGAAACGGGAATTTTCTTTCCAAACCAACTCTAAACTTCCTGATATTCAATTCCGACCATGCCCATGGGTCATAATACCTGGAACGAAACTGCTCACGACTTCAAACCGCTGAACGACGTGCTAGAGCACAAAATGACCGGTCGGGTGGTAACATTCTCCCCCACTTAAACTGACGTTCATCCTCGAACGTGGTAAGAACTGCTCCGGAGCTTCCTGAAATCACTATTTAACATCTCGAGCACCTGCCCGTGCTACCACAACCCAGTCGAGCACAATAGCTTGATCAAACCTGGAGATTTCTTCTTTATTCATATAATAAGCTCAGAATTCCTTCAAAACACTTGAAATTTCTCTAGCCATGCCTAGTTTCAATATATATAGGCACTGCATCAACTAGCACTCGATATACCAAATCATAACTACGTACCCTTGCTGAATCGGCACCATGCACCGCATAACTCATCGTCTGACCACAACGACGCTCCCTGAACCTTAATAGCCAAGTTCCATGAACCTGATGCACCCAATTCACCTCATAACAATTATACAGACATCCTGCTATAATGCTGGCGATACAACCACAACGGAGGAAATGCGCAGAAATTCACACTCAACTGCAGAGTTAACAAATCCTTGAGTACCTTATCTTGACTAGAATCGTCTCTTTCATTATGAACATGAATGATGGTATTTGTTCTTTAATATACACTTCAAATAACCTTAACGTACTGATCCCTGGTCCTATAACCTCGTCTCACCCAGTACGAACCGCTCAGACAGCAAGTCACCCCAAACATGGCTAATAGCCTCACATGATACCGCATCGCCCAATAGGCCATAACTCGAACATGATAATAAGAAACGACTCCAGAGGGAACTATCCAACCCACACAACTAATATGAATCCTTACGAGAAAATAGGAAACATAAGAAAATAAATATAGGAACCTTTTACTTAACTCAATTCAAAAGTACCATCTCAACACACGAGTGAATTCCCATTATCACCCAAATCCTGCAAATCTTATAAGGTATTCTATACCTCCATAACCCTTCCGGGATCCGCCTATACCTGACAGGCCATAGCACTTAAATGCTCTCTCATGAAATCCATTACGACGGCCAACAAGCCCCACACACACCGGCACAAACCACATGCATAACCAAATCACATCAAGGAACCGATCACTGCCGCAAATGTGCCATTTCAACCATGGCTAATCAATCTATCTTCTTTTAATCATCATTAATTGCCTCGGGAACAATAACAAGTTCCTTCAACCCATAGCAAACTCAAACCTCACTTATCCCGAGTGACCTTGATTCAAAGAACATGCTGCTCAAATCCCGCAACCCGTCTCATACCCTTCTGATAATCTTTTCGTCAATCCGGAGTCTAGTTCTCTCCCTCCTCCAATATCACCTTGTATACTGAAACATATCATAGAACATTCTAACCGTCCTCATTCCTCTCAGAGATTACTCTGCAAAAGCTCGATTTTTGATCATACTGCTGTCTGAAATCCTTAATTGCCGCATTCTTTAACTTTTGAACTCATTAGGACCGCTATTAAGAATCACCCACTCTGACCAGCCCCGAATACAATCAATCCCCAAGGCTCTCCTAGCACAGGAACACCTTTTTCGACAAAATATGTGACTGAGTCGCTATTCTTACAACTCGCACATGCCTTAAGCATAAATTCTGAACCTTCCAAAGCCTAACCCTGATCCGATAGGGCCAACTTTTGCACATATTCATCAAATCCCACCCGCAATTACCATTTTACCCCTTTTTCCTTAGCTTAAATAACTCGTCAACACGCCGAAAATCCTCAACCCCATGCGAAGACAATCCTACAACCCAACTACAAATGGTAGGACTCCCCCACTTAGCTCGAAGCTACTCTTTGCACCACTCTAGACCCTGCTGAGATCCTTCCTCCTCTGGCAACACGATCTTGATCAGCCAATCCGTCCAGCCTTCCAAATTCTTTTGCTAGCACTCATTAAATACTCGAATTCTCTAGCATCATTCACACGTACTATATCCTACCGACTAGCCACTAGGACCCCTCACAGAACCTGCCAACCCCGTCATTGCTAACTTATCCCCAGAAGACAACCCACCTGTAGAAATCACCCCTGGCACCTCTCAACGATGCTGAAGTGCACGCTCTCTGCGACTTCAATACCCCATCCTACGCCCTGCTTCATTTACCAACTTACTAGTCCACCTGTTCCTCATGGACACCCATTAATGTGCAACAAATATCTTCAAATTCCAAGTTGTGTTGTCGCTCCCCCACTTTGCGACTGCTCAACTTCCACTTCTTACACCTGGCCTCCTAGAAATGGAAACACCGCCTAGCCTCATTACAGGATCATTCTTTGCCAACTGCATTCTTCGATACTTCCTATTAATACTCTGACCCCACGCACCCGAAGAAACTATAGCACCAACAAGCCTAACACATTCCATTTGATCAACGACGACGACTACACATCATAGGTGCATATCCCATCTCACTTGAAGACACCCAGTCTTACTACCTTATTAATCCCAACCGAGGAATTCATACTCCAAATGCCTTCCCTCTGCCGGAACAAAAGCACTGAAATCTCGAAATCATACTCTGATAAGACCTCCCTTCAAACCATTCATCTTCCCCAACATACGGGCAAACGTTCTATAATCATATCGACACTGCGCGATAATCAATTTCAACCATCATCACTACCCGAGCACGGCCTTAAGGCCTCCAGAAACACAGCTTCTGAGCTGCAACAACATTTTACCCTTCCGCAGGGACATAACAAAAACCACGCCCATTACACATGGAAGCATCTCGAATTACATTCGTAGCACCATTTCCATTTCCTCAAATTATGATCCATAGCAAGCGCTTCGCGACACGTAAGATTGAGTAGGAATGAACATAGGCCTAAGCCTCAAAGGAATCGACTCGCACGATGAAGAATCAAGAAGGGAAGTACTCCTAACAGCCCTATAGCCTCTCGAAGATAAGTATAGATGTCTCCATACTGATCCACAAGGCTCTACTAGACTTGCTCATGACTCGTGAGACCTACGGGAACCTAGCGCTCTGATACCATGTTGTCACGACCCAAAATCCTTAAGGTCGTGATGGCGCCGGACACAAGGTCAGGTAAGCCAAACCATTAATTAATTGAAATAACTTTCCCGTTTTAACATTTTCGAAATTGTTACCTTTTCCTTGCATTTCATGATCAATAAATATATTTTAGTAAACTGAAATACGACAGCAAATCAATTCTGTGTAATGAAATAAATCCCAACACATCCCCAGAACCCGGTGTCACCAGTACATGAGCAATTTCTAAGAAGTTATACAATCACTTCAAGCCTGTTCGAAATACAACTGGACAAGGAAATTTAAAATGAATAAATACAATATGAAGGTGACTCTGCCAGCTGCGGGTCGCCTCCGGATAGTGCAACTTGTTTAAGTCTCTGAATCCTCCACATTGCTATGAAAGTACCTATACAATAAAATGCACAGCAAGTGCAGCATAAGTACAAAAACAATGTGTACTAAGTAAGTCGCCCGCCTAACCTCATAGAGGTAGTGAAGAGGGGGCAAATTAGACTCTTACTAAGGTCCGACAATACAACATACAATAGAATATGATGAAATACGATAGACATGTAAGACAGTGAGCAACGAGTACATATCAAGTACAGAAATCCAGGTAATCACTGAGAATAAAAAACAATGTACAATTCCCTTTTTCCCAAATACATGTCAAGACAATACCGATGGAATAGTACCAAATAGTAATGCGCACACAAGGGTAAGACAACCGGCCGGAGTCATAAGATAGTCAACCTCTCTATGCACTACCGAAGGATCGATCGACCCGTCCCAAAACTGCATCTCTCAACCTCTTTACGCACTGCCGAAGGATCGATCAGCCCGTCCCAAAAGTGCGACTCTTAATATCTTTATGCACTGCCGAAGGATCGATCGGCCCGTCCCAAAAGTGCATCTCTCAATCTCTCTATGCACTGCCGAAAGATCGATCAGCCCGTCCCAAAAATGCATCTCTCAATATAATAATCCTCTATGTGCACTGCTAAAGGATCGATCGGCCTGTCCCAAAAGTGAACCTCTCAATATAATACGGCTAGCCTGCTCGCGAATCATACATGCGACTCAGGTGTTCATAATAATACACACACAAATACAGGGTCTTCCTGCTCGCGAATCACTCAAGCGACTCAGGCACCCAAAGTTACACATATCCACATAATAAATTCGTATTTTATCAAGAAAACCATTTTCCTCAGGTAAATGGTAAAGTCTTTATTAAAAGAAACATGAAATATAGGTTTTGAAATCTTCATTTTTGAAACTCATTTGTCTAGCTTAGTAGTACTCCATGCTAAATCCAGTCCAGGTACACATGTGTTCACAACGGAAATAATTTTCTTTTTAGAAGGTTAATTATATGAACTCTAGATTTCTTTTTAAACATTCAATTACATCTTCGGTCATATTAGCAGTTTAATTATTACATGTAGGGTTCAGGTACACACATAAAGCATGCTAGTGGGTCCTAGGCTACCCGGACATGGCATAATGGTAGCTACGCACGGACTCCTGTCACCTCGTGCGTACGTAGCCCCCGAAGATAATATCACATACTGAATTAATTTACCTAGGGGGTTGATTCCTCCTCACAAAGTTAGAAAGGAGACTTACCTCGCTCGAAAATTGCCACACCGGTTTCCAATCCTTTCTGATGCCCGTAACGGATGCACAACTCTCCGAAACTACCACATAAATGACAAAGCAATGAAAATTCATCCTAATACTCACAACAAATTCAGATTATAACTTTCCCAAACCCGCTCGGAGAAATGATCAAAATGCCCTCGGCTCACATGCCTGGAAATCCGAAATTCTCGAAGATACATGCTACCCATAGCCTTACTAACTCTACTATATAATTTGTTACAATATTCATGCTCAATTCGTGGTTAAAATCCAAATTTTCCATATTCTAGGTTTCTTCAAAGTTTCCCAATTTTCCTACCAATTTCATGCTCAACAATCCATGCAATATCTTGTGTTTGACCTTAGAAACAAGTAGAAACAACTTACCTCTCGATGCTTGGTGAAATCCCCCTTGAAAGCTCTCCAAAATATCCTAACCCATGAAGAAAAATGAGAGAGAAATGGCTCAACCCGATTTTTAAAAGCATTCTTCCCGGGCATTTTCCGCACCTGCGATCTCGCAGGTGCGACCAAATCCACCGCACCTGCGGTTTTCCCTCAATTCCAGCCAAATCGCACTTGCGCCCCTACTGCCCGCACCTACGGCTTCGAAGGTGCGGAATATCCATCGCACCTGAGTTTCCCAGCCAAGCCAAGCCACACTCGCACCTGCGACTCCCAAGCCGCACCTGCGGCCCAAACCTCGCAGGTGCAGATCACACCAGATGACAGCAGAAACCAACCCTTTTCCAACTTCAACTTTGATCCGTTAACCACCCGGAATCCACCCGAGGCCCCCGGGACCCCGTCCAATTATACCAACCTATCCCAAAACATGACACGTACTTGCTTGAGCCCTCAACTCACATCAGACAACGCCGGAATCACGAATCACACTCAAATCCAATTCTTTAAGAACCTAGAATTTCAAACTTCTACATTCGACGCTGAAACTTATCAAATCACGTCCGATTGACCTCAAATTTTGTGCACAAGTCATATTCAACATTATGGACTTGTTCCAACTTCCGGAATCACATTCCGACCTCGATATCAAAATTTCACTTTCGGCCGGATTTCCTAAAACCCTTCAAATTTCAATATTTAGCCAAATGACTTCAAAATGACCTCCGGACATCCGAATTCACTTACGATCGTGCTCCCAACTCCAGAATTACAATACGGAGCTATTCGTAGACTCGGAACCCCAAATGGACACCAGCCTCACTAACATGCACTTCAACCCCAAATTCATGAAATCCTTCAAAAATGCCAACTTCCATAATATACACTGAAACGCTCCCGGGTTATCCAAAACTCGCTCCGGACATACACCCAAGCCTAAAATCATCATACGAACCTACTGGAAACTTTAAATCCTGAGGAGATCGTTTACTCAAAATTCCAATCTTATTTGATTTCCCCAACTTAAGGCTTTTGAAATGGGAATTTTCTTTCCAAACCAACTCTAAACTTCCTGAAATTCAATTCCGACCACGCTCACGGGTCATAATACCTGGAACGAAGCTGCTCACGACTTCAAACTGCTGAACGATGCGCTAGAGCACAAAACGACCGGTCGGGTCATTACAAAATGGGTGTAATGTTAATGGGTGTCTACCATCGAATATATATATAATGGTTGGTTGATATTATTCATTTCTTATACTTCATTTATTTTTGATGGTTGCAAAAATTGACTAATGCCATTTTACTCTATCTTTACTTAGAAAAGTGGGTTAGGGTTTGGTAAAATTGAATAGCAAAAACTCAAGGCTTTAAACCTTGTTTAATAAAATCGCTTAGGCATAAGTGGGTTCTATTTGGAAAATATTGGTAGTTCTAAAATGCAACTCTTTTATATTTGGAAAAATCATAAAGAGAAAATACAACCTAATTATTGGGACACATTGGGTAGTCATTTAGGAACCATTTGCATATCAAATGACCTTCCATTAGAAATATATCATACTAACACTGATAGCATTAATTCCATTGATGGTACACAAGCTTGGTTTCCTTAATTGAATTAATTACATTCTCGTAACCAAATCATTTTCCTGACAATTCACAATCACAACACTCTTTTTAAACTAACAGAGCAGGATTACGACTTAACTCAAGTTTTACACTACTCAAGTAATCTTTTCTTACCTATTCCATGTGGGATTCGACCCCAACCTAGTTGGGTTATTATATTTGACATCTACCTCCTTACACCATTTACTTAGGTGTAATTTGAGCGTATCAAAATTTGGCGTTGTTTCCGGGGAATACAGTTTTGAAATTACTAAATATGTGTGCTTGACTTTACGTCTTCTTCTATTCCATCACACTCTGCTTGTTTTTCTTGGTGTCATTATGTAAACATGGGCGAGCCGTAAGAAGAGGATATTTTTGCGGATATAGATAAGTATATTGAGGATACAAATGTCATTGTCTCTCCAAGAGTTGATGCTGCCACCTTCAAAGTGGAACACAATCTAATCCTAATGCTCAAGGCAGAGGTGTTTTTCTGAAATTCGACATATGATGATTTGACACAACATCTCAGAATTTTTTTTGGGTATGTGTGTGATGAAAAAGCAGAATCATGTCTCAGATGATGCCATAAGGTTTAGGGTGTTCAAGTAACCTCTAGCTGGAGAGGCAAGATAGTGGATCCAAAATCTACCTCCTAATTTCATCCATACTTGGCCTGAACTTGTCCGAGCTTTCCTAGCAAAATGTTTTCTGCAAAGCAAGAAGTCCGAGCTCCGAGATAAAATTTTCTTCTTCAAGCAACTATTGGGAGAGCATCTACATGAAGCATGGGATAGATTCAAGTTATACTTGATAAGGTCGTCGAATCATGATTTTTCGGATAGTATTTTCTTGGAGAAGTTTTACATGGGCTTGGATCCTATGAAAAAATTCATCGCCAAAAATGCAAAGGATGGATCCTTTATGGATAAAACATTTGCAAGGGTCACACAAATCATTGACAAGATGGCAGAACATAACCATGCTTGGCACCCGAAAGACACCACGGGTGGAGTTGCATATGGTACTCCTTCCTTGACCAACATGATTAAGGAGAACCAAGAAAGAGATCAAGTAATTGACCGGCTTGCAGGTTCTCACACCGCATCTATTCAAAAGTTGGAGATGCAAATGAGAGACCACTAAAGAGGGAAAATCTGAAGTAGAAAGGCACACTCCCAAGTGACACAATTACAAACAAAACAGGTAGTGGGAGTGGTCCGACTTCTCATTGTATGGCCATCACAACTCTAAGTGGGAAAATACTTCAAAGAGAGAATGAACAAGTGGTCGAAGTGGAAGATTATGAACAAGAAGTTGAGGAAAATGTTGAGGTGTAAATTGTTGTTGAAGTTGAAAGACTCCAGAAGAAGGTGAAAATTCAAGAAGTGAACCATGAATGGGTTAAGGAAAAGGAAATAGAGGGACTAAAAACTCTAGCACCGATTCCTAGGCTTCCTCCTCCTTTCCTAGACTTGCTAGAAAGGTTGATGATAGCAAACATGAGAAATTTTATGACATTCTCAAGCAATTATCGGAGAACACTCCATTTGTGGAAGCATTTCAAGAGATGTCAGGTTTTGCGAAGTACTAAAACACCAAGAATGAAGTGGTGAATGTGACTCACCAGGTTAGTTCATCATTTCAACACCACCATAAAAAAGAAAAAGGACCTGTGATCCTTTACCATTCCATGAACCATTAGATTTTGCAAGCCCTTTATGATAATGAGGCTACCATCAACTTAATGTCCCTTGTTATTTACAAGCAAGCGGGGTTAAGTATGCCTAGGCCTAGAAGAATGAGATTGCAAATGGCCGACCGTTCAATAAAGCGACTGGTGAGAGTTGTTGATGATTTTCTTGTGAAAGTGGGGAAGTTTCTCCTCCCTGCCGACTTTGTTATCCTCAATTATGTTGTTGATAAAGAAATCCCTATCATTATGGAGAGACCATTCCTTGCTATCGGGAGAGAACTCATGGATTCAGATTGAAATGAGATCAAGTTCCGAGTTAATGACGAAGAGGTTACCTTTCAAGCGAGTACGGGTATGAAATTTCCACTTGCATACGAAAGTATCTCAGTCATTGATGTTGTTGATGAGGTAGAGGATGCAGTCGAGGTGGAGATGGAAGAGGAATGCCTTAGTGAGGCATTGACAACTATTTTGGTGAATTTTGATGCTGAAGACATTGAAAGATACAAGGAATCGGTGAATGCATTGGAAGGGCTTGGGTCGTACAATAATGCACCAAAGAAGCTTTCTCTTGACTTAGAGAATATAGTCACCCCTCCCGCTAAGCCTTCATTATCGAGCAACCACAACTTGAGCTTAAGCCACTTCCACCACTCTACCTGTAATCGTTTCTTCTTTGTTGAATGATGTGCAGGTTGAACACTTATTGAACACCTTGAGGGAGCACAGACAGGCCATCGGGTGGAATATAGCGGATATCCGGGGAAATCCTATAGGAATTTGTGAGCACAAAAACCAATTGGAGCAAGAGAAAAAACCTAGTGTGGAGCATCAAAGAAGGTTGAACCCTCCCATGCAAGAGGTGGTGAAGAAAGAAATCATAAAATAGTTGGATGTCGGGGTTGTCTACCCCATTGGCAATAGTCCTTGGGTGTGTCCGGTGTAATGTGTGCCAAAGAAATGAGGCATGACCGTTATTCACGACAAAAATGAACTCACCCCAATGAGGGCGGTAACCGGATGGAGAGTTTGCATGGACTACTAGAAGCTCAGTAGTGCAACTTGAAAAGACCATTTCCTTATGCCTTTTATTGATCAAATGCTTGATCGGCTAGCGGGAAGGTCAATTTATTGCTTCTTGGATGGTTCTTCCAGCTACAACCAAACCAGTATCGCCTTAGAGGATAAAAGAAGACAACATTCACATGCTCATATGGGACCTTTGCCTTTAGTCGGATGTCATTTGGGCTATGCATTGCCCCGACTACCTTTAAATGATGGATGATGTCAATCTTTTTGGACATGGTGGAGGATTTATTATAGGTGTTTATGGATGGCTTTTCTGTAGTTAGTGATTCCTCTGAGCATTTCCTTGAAAACCTTAGGCAAGTGCTCAAAAGATGTTAGAAAACCAACCTTTTGCTAAATTGGGGAAAATGTCACTTCATGGTGGACGAGGGTATTGTTCTGGGCAATAAAATTTCCAAGAAAGGCATAGAGGTTGATCGGGAAAAGATCGAGATCATTTCCAAGCTTCCTCCTCCCACTTCAGTAAAAGGCGTTCGAAGCTTTTTAGGGCATACAGTTTTTATAGGTGATTTATCAAAGACATATCAAAAATTGCAAGTCCCATTTTCCAGCTCCTTGAAAACGATGCAAAGTTTGATTTCGATGAGAAATGACTCAAAGATTTTGAGTAATTGAAAGCAAGGCTCACCACGACACCCATTATTGTCACACTCGATTGGTCTCTTCCATTTTAACTCATGTGTGACGCCAGTGGTGTAGCTATTGGAACGGTCCTTGGTCAACGGCATAACAAGATTCTTCACCCTGTCCACTATGCAAGAAAGAAACTCAATGGCGCGCAAATGAATTACACTATGACGGAGCAAGAACTGCTTGTAATTGTCTATGGTTTTGAAAATTTTTGGACCTATTTGTTGGCCTCCAAAGTCATAGTCTACACCGAACATGCTGCTCTCCTACCTTATGGCGAAGAAGAATGCTAAACCAAGATTTATTACATGTGTTCTTTTGTTACAAGAGTTTGACTTCGAAGTCAAAGACCAGAAAGGAACAGAGAATCAAGTTGCGTATCACTTATCTAGGCTTGAAAGAGATAGGGAGACCAAAAGAAGATCTTGAAATTAATGATGCCTTCCCAGATGAACACATATTGGCATTGTCTAGAATCTTCAGTCCGTGGTATGCAAACTTCGCTAACTTCTTGGTTAGTGACCTTATCCCCGATGGATTGGAAACTTATTAAAAGAAAAAGTTCTTGCGGGAGTGTAGACAATACTATTGGGAGGAACACTTTCTATTCTGGATTTGCACCGACAACATCATTCGATGTTGTGTTCCGGGAGATGAGGTAATTCAAATTCTCAAATCATGTCATGACTCCCCAGCTGGGGCCGCCACGGTGGAAATCGTACTGCGGAAAAAATGCTTGAATGTGGCTATTATTGGCCATCGATCTACCAAGATGCAAACCAATTGTTCAAGTCATGTGATCAATGTCAAAGACAAGGGTCAATTTCTAGAAGGCATGTGATACCTATGAACTTTGTAATGGAGGTCGAGATCTTTGATATGTGGGGGATATATTTCATGGGTCCCTTCATAAGCTCCTACGGCATGATATATATCTTGGTGGCAGTAGATTACATATCCAAATCGGTCAAGACAATTGCCTTAATAATGAGGCTAGGAGTGTCACCTCCTTCTTGAAGAAGAACATATTTACTCGGTTTGGAACCCCAAGGGCCATCCTTAGTGATGGTGGTTCTCACTTTTTCAACAAAGCTTTGGCAAGGTTGCTCGAAAAATATAAAGTTAAGCACAAGGTGGCCACCTCTTATCCTCCTCAGTCGAGCGGCCGAGTTGAAGTTTCTAAACAGGAGATCAAAAAATTCTAGCAAAAATTGTTAATGCAAACAGGATAGACTGGTCAAGTAAGCTAGATGACACATTGTGGGCATATCACACAACATTTAAGACTCCCATTGGCACCTCACCATACCGGTTGGTTTTTGGTAAGGCGTGTCACTTATAGTGGATCTTGAACACAAACCTATGTAGGCATTGAAAAATTTAAATCTTAATTGGGCCGAAACTGCTAATCTAAGTATGGCAAAACTCAACGAGATGAAAGAATTTTATTTTCATGCCTATGGGAATGCATCCATGTAAAAGGAAAGAATGAAGTTTGTTTATGACAAGAAGATTTTGAAGCGGGAATTCAAATTCGGCGACTTGGTCTTACTCTTCAACTCAAGACTGAAGTTCTTTCCGGACAAACTCAAATCCAAATGGCCTGGACCGTTCAAGGTTGTGAATGTGTCTTCCTATGGTGCTATTGAATTGGAATCCGAAGACGGGACTCGAACCTTCAATGTAAATGGCCAAAGGGTCAAGCATTACCTCGGAACCATTGGAGAAAGGCACTTGGTAGAACAATTTTCACTCAAGGATGGTCCTACACTAGCCCCCACTACTAACTAGCCAAAATGGGTGCAACATCGTCGTGTCGCGACATTAAATCAAGCGCTTGTTGGGAGGCAAGATATGTGTGGTAACACTTTTTGGTTAGAATTTGATTTCGGTAAGTTTATTTGTTAGTGGTGAGCAGTTTGACATGTGTGTTAGAATGCAGGTGACCCAAAATACAAGGAAATAGTATGCAAGGGCAGAGGAAATGGAGGAAAGAAAGTTCTACGGCAACATATGCGGCTGCATAAAGGATGTGCAGACCTCATAATGGTCGCAAACACAAGCACAAAAAAATGCAAACTGGACCTTAATAAATACAGTGAAATTCACTTTCTACACCCCGCATAATCATTATGCAACCGCAGAATGGTCGTAAATCAGTTGTGCACCACTCAGTCACTAACCCATCACATAACACATATGCGGTTTCCTAATATGTTATGCGATGCACTACCTCATCTGGAACCTCTTAGGTATTAAGCCCTAAATCCTCACTTATTTCCTTCGTTCATTTACACTTCCACACACACACACAAAAATCATAACACAAAAAAGAAAATACAGAAAAGACAAAAAACACTGAAAAACACAAAATCAAAAAAGAATTTAAAAGGAAGGGCTTACCTTGCTCCCGACTTGGATCAAAATTCTCCATCTTATGATATCTGGTATGTCCATTTATATCCTTTATCTTTGTTAATCAAATTGAAGAGTGCCATATGCTTTCATTACCCTCCCCTTTCTTCCCAACTCCTTGCTATGGGTATTCATTTGTGAGTGATTGAAATGACAATCATCGCTAGGGGAAAATCCATGTTGTGGGTAAATAGAAATTTTGGGGTTTTGAACTAGAGGGTAGGATTTGAGTAAAGGGGTTGGTAAATTGTGTCCATTTGCATGATATTTCGTCCTGATGACTAAGTGTGAGCTTGTGCATTTGGGACTAGGTAAGGACTTTGTGTGTGCGCATTGGCCTGAGAACACCCTTTTTGATTAGGAACGATGATCTTTGCAGTCCGCATAACTGGTTTGAGGTCCACATAGTCATCATATTTTGTATGATAGGTAGTTTTCTCAAATCCCATGTACGATTGAATTCGCGACCGTAGAAGCATTTTGCGGACCGCACAATGGTTGCAAACAGAGGCAGGCAAAAGGCTATATTTGAAGAACAAAATGCAACAGATCTGTGGTCGCATAAGTTGTTCTGTGGCCACTTCTGTGGACCGCATAACTTGTTTTGCTTCTAGGGGTTGTATTATGTGAAATGTTCTGTGTCTCGCATAGTTGTTTTGAGATTGCATAACTGGTCGCAGAACCATCTTTGTTTTTCATTTCCTTCCTATTTGTTACCCATGCCTTATCATGTACTCACTCCTTGTTAATTGACAAAATGGCAAAGAAAGCTCTAGCATCGAAATAACCCACCACTTGAGGAAAGAGAGAGGCGGCTGCTATAAGCCCAGAATCCCAGCAATCCCAATGCAAGCGGCCTGACAAATCCAGAACTTTATTTGAGCATTCCTCCAAGTCTGAAGAGTAGGAGGCACAGATTGACCTTGTGCCACTAGTTGACCTCCATGGTAAAGCACGCCGCAAGAGTGGTGAGGTCTCAGGTTTGGGCTCTTTGGTTCTTGGACTTTGTACAGAGATGGCCTGGAAAAATGAAACATCCTCGAAGAGAAGCAACTAGGCTTGAACGGGTTAAAAGAACACTACCCCCATGTGCTAGAAAACATTAAAAAGAGGGGATGGGAGTTCTTCACTCAGGTTCCGGGGGAGTACAACGAGACGCTCGTTAGGGAATTCTATGTTGCATATGCTGCATCCAGGAACGCTGAACAGAAGCGAAATCGTAGATTCTTGCAATCTGTCTTAGTTTGACGGGTTGAAATAATTTATGATGCATTATCGATCAATGATATATATTTTGTAGAATGGGAGTCAGGAATCGAAGAATTTGATGCAAAGATTGATAATAAGGAATTTTAGCGTGCTTGGGTAGCCTCCGTCATAGCCAAGGGAACTTCGTACTGGATCGCTCCATGCCAGAAGATTCAAAAGAGGAATCTTACCCAAGAATGCCCGTATTGGCTCTGTTTTGTCCGTTCTCGTATAATGCCCTCAAAAAATGAAATCGACATAAGTATCCAGAAGGAAATCATCATTGCTTGCATCATGTCGAGTATCAAGGTTGATGTGGGAGAGCTTATATTCCATAAGATTGGGATCTGAGCAAACCAGAAAGAAATCTTGCTCCCCTTCCCATGCTTGGTGTAAAGCTGGGGAAGTTCCTCCTCTCCCCAAACATGACCGATAGAAAAAGTTGTTCAAGACATTGACATCACTCGGATAAATGATGTTGCAAATAAAGTGGTCTAAGATCCACCAGAGCCTTCTCTCACTCCTCTTCTAGACTCACCAGCACCTGCTGCCTCATCAATGCCAGACACTTCTTCCCCACCAGCCACCTCCACATCCACTCCCAGACCAGCCACTGCGACACCACCTGTCTCATTGCCTGCACTTCCCAAGCTTGGCCTACTGGAACAACATGAAAATGTCAAAGTAGACAAATTGGTGGAAGAACTTCCATCTCTCTTCTGACAAGCACTAGCCCCAATCCAAACCTCACTAAGTGCTCTTTAAAAATATCATCTATCATATGAGGATTGAATCAAGCACTTTGAAGTGCGCCTTGAGAGGGTTGAGCGAGGTGAAGCTGGGGACATGCCTCAACTCAAAAAGGATATAGTTGAGCTCAAGGAGGATATACATAAGATGCATACACTAGAGTTTGATTTGAGCTCCCTTCTTCCGGTGGAAGGGGAGCAGGGCACTGGCACCTCCCACGTACCAAGCCTTGACCTTGATTTCGCAAACCTCATGTCAGCTGAGGTATCCCATGGTACTGAGGTCTCACAAGCTACGGGCTCCGTTGCACACACCAATGATCCTTCAATTAAGGAATACGGAAGGTCTGATCAAGGAACTTATAAAGAGGAAACTTATTAGGAAGGGATACTTGAGGAGGGTGATGATCTGAGGGACAATAGAGGCAAACAAGTTGCTATTTCTACCAATGCACTGAATGTGGGGGAGGAAGACGTGTACACAGCCAATGCACACTCCCTTGTAGATATGGTCGCCAAAGCTACTACCACAACCACACAGTCATCATTGGGTGAGGCTAGCAGCTCCCGGGTCCAAGACCCAGCGTCCCAACTGGCAGAACTTCCTACTTTGGTACCAACTGCCTCCAAAGTGTCAGCCTCCAACCCCACGGCCGCCTCAGATGTTCCAACCCTTCAAAGCGCCTAGTGCGCCCCAGGAATCCCCTAAAAATTTTCTTTTACTTTCTCATTTCCTTGGGAACTATGGTGGTAGCACAAAACGTCTTGACTTGTTTGATGCTTTTTTTCTAGCTTCAAGCATGTGATAAGTTTTTGTTGAATAAATTTCACCCTTCAAATTTTGTAAATAAACGGGTTAGTCATTCTTGTAAAATCGAGGTTCGCTCTTTGACTTTATGCTTACTTAGAATCTCAAATATCATGTGATGAAGTTTTGAGTCACCTTGTATCCACTTTAGGGCTCAAATTATGTTGATTCGAATAGTTCATGTGTTGTGAGTGGGTGAGCATGTGCTCAACTTGTAATGTCCAGAACTTTCCCGATTGGTTTCTCAATGCAAATCTCAGGTTGTTGATTGGGTGTTAAAATGATCTTAGGCTTTCTTTGTGATTACTAACTAATTTTTTACCAAATTGACACCCCTGGTGCAGTTATTATCCTAGTTATCCCTCATTGAGCCTTTAACCTTTTATTTGGCTACCACGTTACAAACCTTGACCCTTTTGTGAAATTATTCTCTTTTTTAAACTCGTCCCTCCTTGAATGATTAAGAATGAGGCTATAAGCCTAAGTTGGGGGTGTTCGTGTTAACTGAAGGTTGGTAAGGTTGTATATTGTGGGTAGAAGAAAATACTTGAAAGTTGTGTATACGAAGATATGCAAGCTCCAAAAGATATACAAAAGAAAACATCTGTATAAAAAAGTATTTGTGGAGTCTTGTGAAAACTGAAAACATACCTTGAGGTAGTTCTATGTCGGTAACTAGAGGTCAATAAGGGCTATGTGGTTTAAAAAGAAGCAAAGTTTATGTACCATTCAAGGAGGGTACAATCACTATATTCCCAAATATTCGTTCTACCCATTCCGAAGCCTACACTACAACCCTTAAGAAGTCCTTTGTGATCTGCAACTAATTATTCCTGAGACAACAATGAGTTAAAATAAGGGCAAGCGTATGGACTGATACTTTTAGCACTTAGCCTTCTTTCTTAGTGCAAGAGCATTTGATTGTATCTCATGTACATATTTGTTGAGTTGGGGATTTTCTTTGATGTGAGCACGCATAAATTGCAAGATTTAGCAGAAGTTAGGTTTCTTGAAGTAGGAAACAAGTTCATATCTAGTTGTGGGTAGCACTCTGTCATTGCTCTTGAGGTTCGAAGTTTACAGATTGATTATTCGAATTGTTAAATGATCTTTGTCTTCAAAAAAAGGGTGAATAAAAGAAGTTACATGCTTGTTAGCTAATAGTCACCATAATCCATAGTCATTGTTGCTTTGTAATCAGGCGGAAGTAGATTAGTATTTGGTAGGTTAACTTTGTTTTAGTTTCTTGAGGGCAAGCAAGAGTCTAAGTTGGGGGTGCTGATGTGTCGTAGAGTTTTATCACTTTTGATACTAATTTCTTGGACTTTAGCTCATTTTTTAAAAGCATTGTAAGTCATTTCTTATGTAATTTTGGTGGTTTGCAGAAAATCAGACTTGAAGAACCAAGAACATAGAAAAGATGACAAAAACCAGTAGAAGAGCAGATGTGCGGCAGGTTTGGAACCGCATAAGTAATGTGCGGGCCGCAGACCAACCGCATGTGAAGCAGTCCAACCCAGTTCTGAGAGTGGATTCGGTGATCCATTATGCGGACGCATACCTCTTGCGTAGACTGCATAATGATCGCACAAATGCAAAGAGAGTTTCTGAGAAGATGATTCTGCGGTACGATATGCGGTCACGAAATGAATATGCAGCCCACATAAAAAAATGCGACGGAACACTAGAAAACTAGGCAACCAATTATGCGAAGGAAAGTTGAAATATGCGGACCGTGAAAGTTGTCAGCGACCCATTCTGTGGTCGCAAACTTGATCTACGGGGCATTTTTGTCACTTTTTGATCCCGACTTTTATCCTATTATAAATAGAATAACTAGGATTTTTGTGGGACATCTTGTTTGAAAAAGAGGCTATACTTAGAGCATTGAATACTCCATTATTTTGGAAGCTTTTGAAGAGTGAATCTTGTCATCTTTGTAAGCTTTATGGCTTTATTTATTGCTTTGGTCTTGGATTCTAATATGAGTAGATAGTTTTTAATACTAAGGTTGTGGACCCTAAATGGGTGTTTACCGTTGAATTTATATATAATGGTTGGTTGATATCTATTCATTTCTCACACTTAATTTATTGTTGATAGTTGCAAACATTGACTAATGCTATTTTACTCTATCTTTACTTGGAAAAGTGGGTTAGGATTTGGTAGAATTGAATAGCAAAAACCCAAGGCTTTAAACCTTGTTTAATATAATCGCTTAGGAATAAGTGAATTCTATTTGGAAAATATTGGTTGTTCTTAACTGTAACTCTTTTATATTTGGGAAAATCATAAAGAGAAAATACTACCTAATTATTGAAAAATATTAGGTAGTCATGTAGGAACAGACCTTCCATTAGAAATATAGCATATTAACACCGATAGCATTACATTCCATTGATGGGGACACAAGTTTGGGTTCTTTAATTGAATTAATTACATTCTCGTAACCAAATAGTTTTCCTGATAATTCACAATCACAACACTCGCTTTTTATATTAACGGGTGTAGGATTACAACTTAAGTCAAGTTTTACAATACTCAAGTAATCTTTTCACACCTACTCCCTGTGGGATTCGACCCTAACCTAGTTGGGTTGTTATATTTGAGACCGACCACCTTGCACCATTTATTTAGGTGCAATTTTAGCGTATCGGACAACTCTCCCACTTATGCGTTAATTCACTGGGGACAGGCCTTCGCACCTGCGGAAACATTCCTCACCTTTGCGCAAATGCAAGTGCGACTGACTTTCGCTCCTGCGCTTCCCCCTCGCTTCTGCGCTCAACTTCACTGCATCTGCAACCACGTAGGTGCGGTCAAACCTTCGTACATGCGACCACTTCACTCCCTTCTCCTGGACGCATCTACGCTTCCCAGCTCACACTTGCGATCAAAGATCCATAGGTGTTATTGCACTAGAAGACTCCCAGCTTCAGCTACCCTTTAACTCCAAACCTTGATCCATTAACCACCCGAACTCCACCTGAGGCCCCCGGGACCTCGAGTAAATATACCAACAAGTCTTAAAATACGATACGAACTTAGTCGAGCCTTCAAATCACATCAAACAATGCTAAGACCACGGATCGCGCATCGATTCAATCCTAATTAACTTATGAACTTTCAACTTCTACATTCGTCGCCGAAACCTATCAAATCAAGTCCGATTGACCTCAAACTTTACACACAAGTCACAAATGACACCACAGACCTACTTCAACTCCCGAACCCCAATCAGAGCCCAGTAACCACAAAGTCCACTCTCGGTCAAACTTCTAAATTTCCAACTTTTGCCATTTCAAGCCTAATTCAACTATGGACCTCCAAATCACAATCCAAGACGCTCCTACGTCAAAAATCACCCAGCGGAGCTAACAGAATTATCGAAACTCTATTTCCGAGTCGTTTACACATAAGTAAACATTCGGTCAACCTTTTCAACATAAACTTCCAACCTTGAGATAGTGTCTCATCTCATTTCGAAATGTCTCCAGACTCGAACAACTAACCCCGCAAGTCACATAGAAACTAATAAGCATAAAATGAGCAGTAAATGGGGGAACGGGGCTACAATTCTCAAAATGACCGGCCTGGTCGTTATAAATTTTTAAGTATAGTACTGCTTGCAATAAAGATAAATAGTAGTAAAGATGATATCATGAGTTGACTCCGATGCCCGCGAGCGTCAAGCAGGTATACCTTGAAGTATCCAGCCGCGCAAGCACAACTCTTAGTGCCAACACGATTCGAAGCACCTGGATCTGCACAAAAATTTACGAAAGCGTAGCATGAGTACACCATATTGTTATCCAGTAAGTATCAAGACTAGCCGCGGTGCAGTAGCGACGAGGTAAGTCGAGACACTCACTAGACATAAAATGTGTGCAATATATTAACATAAAACTGGCAATGGACAACATCAATTTAAGACTAATACCAGAAAGATTATTAATATAAAACTAACAATAGAGTAATAGAAACACAAACGGCAACACGAAGTAAACGGGTAAATAAGCAGCAGCATAATCAGAAGAAAGATGAAATATGAATGAAGTTAATTAAGGAAATAAATAACAATTAAAGTAAGAAAATGGTTCCCAATGTATGTCTTACAACAAGAGTTACCCGAGGCACTACATCTCGTAACTACAAATCATAAGCCACAATTTCTAATCTTGCATGTATGGCACCTTGTGCCCACATTATCGATCACCTTTGCATGACAAGGTTCACGTGACTACCATGTACATTTATCTATGTCAAATGCCAAATAAATATTTGAGAGATTATAAAATTCAATCAGGCATAATAACAATCTTGAATAAAGTAAGTGTGTCAAATAAGATAATGAGTTTATTTTAGAAATCAGATAAAGTAAAATAAAATATAATTTACACAAGCAAGAGTATCAAGGAGTTTAGGTTAGAAATCAATAAAGTAAAGTAAAATAACGTTTTCTAAACAAAGTAAAACATCAGACAAGTTAACGAACTAAATATAGAATTTTGTTAAAGTAAAGCGTGTTAACAATTTAAATGTGGTACAACATCAAATAGGATAATGAGTTTAATTTGAGAACCTAATTAAAGTAAAAATATGATAACCATTTAAAAATAGTAAAGCACCAAGTTAGATAACGAGTTGTATCTTAAGAGTCGCATAAAATAAAGCACGTTAATAATTCTTTTATTTAAAATCGTTATGTTACCAACAACTCAACAAAATATGAGATGATGACTAGCAAGTAAATTCATCTTGACAATCAACTCGCTAGTAACAATAGAGGCACATATTTTCAAATTAAAGCAACACAACAAAACACGTATAATGCATGACTCTCACAAGAAGTCACAATCGTTTCAACTCAAGAATAACAACAAATAACAAAATACAAGTGAAATGATGTAAGGAAAAGAATAACTGTTCAATCAACAAGTCGTTCCAATATAGAATGTACAATAAGAGTTTCTACCGAGGTACCATACCTCATAATAACATTTCACAAGTCACAATCACAATCTTCCTTTTATCGCCATGTGGGTCATGTATTTATATTTCTAAAACTATTATTTTTCGAAATAGCTACACGCGTTTTAGCCTCTGTATCTCACCGCGTGGCTTCAAATAATTCCGTTACTAGCAACATGCGTATAAACCCCTCCTTATCTCGCTGCATGCACATCTACCCCTATCCTTATACCGCCTCATGTGCATCAACATTACAATAATAACCAACACGCACCACACCTACCCATATGCCACAAAATTGCCGACATCAACACTACCAATATTACCACAACACATAGCCCATGACGCAATCATAATGTGTACAAGAATCTCAATAACAACAAAATGAACGAGGAACAACTCAATAAGGAAAGGCATCTCAATAATCAACAATTTCAACCACAATGAGTTAGTAGCTTTCGCAGCTAAAACTTCAATAATTCAACAATAAAGGTATACCAATGATTTATCCAAAGCCTAAAAACACCCACAGGAATATCACAACAAAGAATCGAGGTCCAAACCGAATAGAATTTCTCTTAACTTGTTAAATATTCAATATCAAAAGAGTGTATGGGTCACACTTAAAAACTTCATATTACTTCCAAATTTTGCACACAAGTTTAATTCAACTATATAGATTTATCCAAAGTCTCAGAATACCAATTGAAGTCCAATAACATCAAGTCAACTCATGGTCAAACTTATGAGCTGTTAAGTTATTCAAATTGCCAACATCTGAAAAATCTAGGAACCTCCGAAGCCAAATTCGAACATACATACAAGTCCAAAATCATCATATTTACCTATCGAAACAATCAAAACCCGATTCTGAGTCTGTTTACCCAAAAGTCAAACCTTGATCAACTCTTCCAACTTAAAACTTCTTAAACGTGAATCATTATTCCAAATCAATCCCGCACCTCTCGAAAGCCGAATCCAACCTTACATGCAAGTCATAATACATAATACGAAACTACTCAAAGTCTCAAACCACCGAATGGAACGGTCAAAGCTCAAAACGACCGGTCGGGTCGTTATACACACCTATTATATTTAATATTTTAAATTTTTTTTGAGTTCTTGGTTTCTTATTTCTTAATCTGAATCAAACTAAAAACCCGAACAAACAATCCAAATTAGAATTTTGATTTGGTTCGTTTTGACTTTTCGGTTTCATCCGAATAATGGACGCCCTTACTTGCTTTGGAAAATGACTTACTTTTGAAATCTAATTTGCATAGCACCTTTACTAAGACTGGGAATACCGATATATTCCCCCAAATCCGCCTGTTTTTCCAAGAATAATGATTACTAGCTGTTGGATCTAGCCACTTACCAATCAAAGGCAAAAGAATCTTGTTCTAGACCAACGTAAATTGACCGAAAAAGATTGATCAAGACATACTTCATTGGTTTCAATTTATATCATAGTTTCTTTTTACTTCGTCTCAAAAATTTAACATAAAATTTTAAATTTATCCTTAATGAGAAGTTTTTATAACCATACAAATACTTTATACCTCTATTTTAACTTGTTTAGGACCTCAAATTCAAAAAATTTTATTTTTTCTTAAACTTCATACCCAGTCAAACAAGTTTACATAAATTGGACCGGAGAGAGTAATATATATGATAACAAACAGAAAGTTAGATTAAACTACTCATATTTTAATAATAAAAGAACGGTTCTTTTCACATGCTTTTTTCTCTTTTCAGATAATATATAAATAAAAAAATGCAGTATACAGCCAAGCGGAGAAAACTGGTTGGACCGCTGACTCCATGAGGATATATTTCTTTCGTATTTTATGTATTTTAATACTGGTGATGATCCTTTCGTTGATAACGTATACAGTTGTTGACCGTATTTTATTCTTATATGGAACCCTGATACAACTAATCAAGCAATACTTCCATGTGGCATTTTTGAAAATAGTTTTTTTTTTTAATTTAGAATTTAATCATAATAGTATTTTGGACATGTGAAAAATATAAAGTTACTTAAATTATACAGATCACCGACTCAATCGATCAAACAGGCCGCGGTATTCCCTCAATTTTTTTTGTTGCTTAAGTAGTGTATACGGTTAAAATCGAGCACGTTCAATTTTATGGGCTCGAGTGTCTGCCTCGAGATTAAGTTAATATGGAAGTGAGCTCGAGCCCAAAGAACACAGAGACCGAAGGATTGAGATCGGACACGATCGACATTGAGCAACGGAATAACGAGATATTAGCGATTGACCACAAATCTCGGCGAGAATTTCGGGTTGACAAAACCGCCAACGGTTATTGATACCAATCATAGATTTTACTTCCGAAATTAGAGTTACACCTTATTTAGGACTCTTCTACTATATAAAGAGGAACTCTGTTCATTTGTAACCATGATATATCATATACACACTTACTGAGAAATAACAATACGCTGCTCTTTTACTTGTTTGCAATTTACTATTGTGTCTTGTTGTTCTTATTGTTCTTAACGCTTGATCTCGAGCTTGTTCCGATCGAGGTCGACAAATTTCAACGACACTGGTTTGATTTATCTTAATTGTTTAAATTCATCTATTTATCTAGTCATTTACCAATTGCCATTGAATCAGATCGCGTATCCTTATAATCACATTACAAGTTTAATTGTTACTCGTATTTCGAGGTAAACAGTCCTCGAGCCCATAAAATCGGACGTACTCGACTTTAACCGTATATAGATAGTCCCCGCGTTTTTAGAATAAAAAGATAAGAAACAACTTGATCCTCGATTCCCCTGTATCTCGATCATGACGTCGTCTCCATGACGTAACCGATGGATGTGACCGAAACGTCCCTTCGGTTCGGTTCCCAAAACCATCAATGCATGTCAATCGTCAGTCGACCACTAGTGATACCGAACTGTCGTCACAAGCCTATAAATACCACCTCTTCTATTGATTCAAACTTTACTTTGCTTTGATTAAAAACTCTTGACTCCCCAATTCTTCTTATCTTTCTCTCATCGCTGCCAGTTTCGCCACCGTTGTTTTTACCGGAGCCGCCAATTTTACACCTTCCTTCTACTTTTTTCACATATACAAATGGCAAAAACCTCCAAAAATGTGCCGCAAAAGGAAAAGGCTCCGTTTTCCTCTTCCCGGTCGGCCGATGATAAGACGCCGGTAAAACCGTCCCCCCATGAATACGTTCCTGGTCCATGCATTCTCAAATTTGACTTTAAAGTCGAGAACCCCTCATCGGTGTCGGGCCGATGCGAACATGTGTCGATGTACATGTGTTCGATTACTGAGGGCTATGTCGAGGCCATGAAGAAGGGTTGCAAATGGGGTTCGGAGGTAGTGGTGCACATTCCTATTCATGAAGGGAGCATCACTACACGCGTGAGGGGGTTCTCGAGTATTTACACTTACCCCTTCACGCTGGGTCCCGTTGACCTCGTGATTTTCGACTTCTGCAGAAGGTACGAAGTCGCCCTCTGTTGCGACCAAACACACCCATGCAAGTATATGCGGTCGTCAAATATAAAGTGACTAAAAGTCGAATGTCGAACCCACGAGGACTTGTGATTAACTATTAACTAAATTAGACTATCCTAATTATCTAAGCAAGAATTAAACTTAAAAGTAGTGATGCTAAAGTAATTAAACTAAAAAGAAAAACAAATATTGAACTCTGAACAAAAGGATAACAGATTTTTATGTTACCAGTGCGATGAAAACGATCTAGGGTTATGGGCTATCTAACAATCATATTGTATTCTTTAATTGAATTGACTAATTAATTTATCTAGTTTATTGGTTGACGGGGTTAATATTGCTTATAAGAATCTTTCGAGTTCTTACTCGCCTATTCAAGCTAATCTAATGCCTATATGTCTATCGGATTAGAACTAACAAAAACGTATTTATAATTCTTGTAAATCAACAAAGCAAGGCAATTAGGTATATGTCTATCCTAACCGTGAATCCGTTCCACGATGCCCAGGTTCAAGAACTTGCTCTACTCAATCCTATATGCAATCTGGAATTCCCACTTTCGAGTTCAATTCTAGATTCGTAGATAGTATTCAATTGGTGATCAAACAATCAAATAATTAAGCACAAGATTGAATAAATAAACCAATACGATAAATCAAGAAATAAAAATCAATATCCGAATAACAATAGTCATGAAAGAACAATAACCCTAGAACGTGAAGTTTAGCTCCATATAGACATGGTAGAAGAACAACAAATCATACAAAGAAACATAAGAATTACTAAATTTGGTGGAAGAAAGATGGAACTTGATGAATTCCGGCCTTTACAGCGACTCTGTGCTTATGTATTTTTTTCAAAATAGGTTTAGGACTCCTTTTATATGAGTTGGGTACATATAGGACCGAAATAACCTTGTCCTGCGTAAAATAGGAGACTTCTCCGGCACAACGTACAGACCGGCGCCTGGCGCTAGACCTGGCGCACACAGCAACGACGATTTTGCCATTTTTTTTTTCTTGCTGCGTCATTCTTCACTCTGATTTGTATCTAACTTTCCATTCCTTTCACGTTTTTGTCTTTCTTTCTTAGTTTTGAATTCTTTCTTTGTCACTTATTTGCATTTTGCTTCATTTGTCTTCTTTCTTCCACATTTTTTTTTCTTTGTCGTCAAATAATCAAAGGCCCCTTGTTATGTGTATAAAATACACATTAAATATTTATTTTGCTCTAAATTTCATCTTTAACGTACCTACACATAAAATAGACTCAATTAATCATAAACATAGTATAGTTTAACATTAAAGCACCTAAAATATAAAGTAAGTAATGCACTAAAAATATGGAGTTATAGCCAAACATCACTATCCCACACTTAAACGTTGCTCGTCCTTGAGTCAACTAACAATTCGCACTATCCTTGAGCACTTTATTTTTACACAATTGAGGCACACTACACTAATGACTATGGTTGATAACAATAATTAAACTCTAGCAAATGCAATCACATACACTTCCCTTTAACTTATGCCATACTTCAAAAATATTTAAACAAAGACAACATGCTCATAACAATCCTAGTCTCACAAACCGACTCAATGTCACAATGCACTCATGGCTTGAACACCCAACATCCTAGAGAAGTCTAATAATATTACCTATCCCTCGTGAAACCATGTGCCCTCGCAACAAAAGCGAAAAGAGTAAGTTGAATCTACACATCCGAATCTCATGATCAAATATAGTTTAAGGACTCACTTGTATATAAAAGAAATCTATCACTCTCACAAAGAAGTCACATGCATGCAATTTGTACCATAGGCTTGCCCTTAATGTAAATATCTACTAATTTAAGCTCGCTCAATCTAAAATCAATTAGGACTTTTTTATGGTTGTAATGTGGGCTAAGGGACGGGTAGGATATATTTAGGAATAATGGTTCAACCTCCTAAGAACTTTAACACATCACATGATAACTTAAGCGCAAATTCCTCAATCCACTTTAATTTCACAATTACAATCACCCCCAACAATGTTCCGTTTTTCCTTAAGTACTACTTTAATTTATACCCCACTAGCAAAAACAAGACAACAATTTATTCACCTATATTTTTCCTACTCTTTTTCTTTCAGATTTTTTTTTTCTTGCAATTTCTACTAGTGGCATATTCTTTTACAAAATAAGTGCATATTTATTCCTTTCTTTGGTTCCACTCAAAAACCACCTCATACTTAGTTCTTTCTTACTTCTTTTAGTGCTCATCTCACAATTAAAGTTCTTTAAAAGGTAAAAGAATCAAAACAATGTCAATTAAGAATAAAAAAAGGGTATAGGCTTGTAATGTGGGTACCAAATAAAAGTCAATAGCCTCAAAATGTTTAACGTGGGATAAATTATTTGTGATAAGAATAAGCTCAAAAATATCAAATACAGCTTAAAATCATTTTTCAAACCAAGCATCACCTAAGATTTCACTGTGACTCACATACCGGACAAGTTCTAGACACAAGTACAATACATAAACTACACAAAAACCTTACCACACATGGCACGTGACTCACTAAGGACGGCCTCATTCCGACTCTCAACTAATGCGAGTATTCACGGAGCCACGAGATATTAAGCATTAAGCGCAAAGTGAAGATTAGTCAAGTAAATGAGACATAGGCGCCACAGAACATGCTATCCAATATATAAGGGCATCATGATCAATTTTAAAACACAGGGAAGGTACTACACATGTCAAAGCATAAATATGCTATTGTCAAACAAGTCAAGGGAGCCTAGTTTCATCATTCTTCCTCCTTTTATTCCCTAAATCCCAAATCTACTCTAAAAATTAAAAAAAAATACTACTACCCGGTTCAAACTACATCCCATCGAAAAGAACCGAATCAGAAAGAAAAACCACAGGGAATTATTACTACCTAAAGAAAGATAAAAGACTTGATTTTTGTGTCTTTCTACTTTTTTGAAAAAAAATTGTGTTTTTGATTAGACTTTAGTCCCTCAAGACTGTCTAGTGTTGATACCCAATTTTTCTTCAAAATTATTTTCAAATTCGCATATATACCTTCAAAATCACTTTTATAATGATTGGCGTTTTCCCATAAATTTTTCATATTTTTTATCAAATTTTTCCCATTTATCTGATATTTTTATTCAATAATTATCCATAAATTATGTTATAAATAATTTCAAAATATTTTCCCGCTCGGTATGTCATTTCAATCATTTTTTATCCATTAGGATTCAATTATTTCATAAATTATCCAATTAGGCATGATTTAATTTTAATAACAGTAATTTTGCAATTATAGGCCAATTGTATACTTTATGTTATTTTAATTTGAAAATTATTCATTTTTTATTTAATATTATTTAATTACCTTAATTTCATTCATTTAAACTCAATTTCATTTTTTATATAGTTATTGGCTGTTTATTTTATTTATCTATTTTTTTGTGGTATTTAATAACTGGTCACTTTTACCCAGCATAATCTTTTAATTACCGGCACAACCCCTAATTAATCTGAGCCGTTGATCAAATTATATCAACGGCCCAGATTCTACCTTCCTAATTTAATTCAAACGCCCCCTCACCAACCCCTCATTTCTGTCGAGACCTTTCCTCTCTCTATCTCTCTCTACGATTCTCTAGAAGTCTCTTTGACTTCGTCTTCTCCGATAGTTTCTAGTCGTCTTTTCCGGTGGATATTCACTGGAACCTTGGTCCTCCATCACCTCCTGGACATCTACCTTCCTCTCACCTGCTCAGTGATACCCTAAGTTCTTCAGACGAACCTGGAGCGGTTCACTCACCTCCTTCGGGACTCTTGCCACGTTCCGGCCTTTCCCCGACCGTTTGAGTAAGTGTTGTGATATCTCTGGTTTAAATCAATGCCATTCATGAGGTTTGTCCCCTTTTCTGGGTTATACGAAACCCTAATATCCTATATTTCAATCTTTTCTTTAAGATCTACTCTAGATCTGCAATATTACAAAGCTTTTCTATATTTTTCTCCTGAAAATCTTTTTTTAACGATTTCAAATTTAGGGTTTCTTAACCCTGTCTTCAAAGCAAGTTCTCTTTTGATTTTTAGCAATCTCTACTATGTTTTAACGATTTCCTCAGGCTTTTTCTGTTGTTTGAACTACTGTGCTAAAACCTTAATTCTCTAGGTTGTCTTTTATCGCACGACTATGTATATTCGCTTCTTACTAAGATATCTGTGTGTCTTTCGTGATTCCTGTTCTAGCTCGTTGATAGGAGTTTTAATTTCTTGTTGTTCTAAATGTTGCTTAGGTTTTTTCTGTTTTGCTTAATGACCGTTGTCTAAAAGTCTGACTACTTGCTCTTACTGATTACTCGCGTATTGATTTATACTAGTTTGCTTTCTGTATTCTCTGTGCTAATTTCGAAATTGTTTACTTGCTCATACGATACTTTCCTTAATTATACTTGATTCCCTGTAACTATGATTGCATCCGAGATTCTTTCAATCAATTTTCAAAACTAACACCCTACTTTACTTTATAAATATACTGTTAGTTCAACTTTCCTTAATTATAAACTATGTACTTGGCTCTTATTATGCACTATGTGATTTCCTTGTCCTAATTTGACAGAATCAGTCCTATTGGACTGATTTATTTTCCTTATTTTACCTTGACTATACTGTTTGAACTAGACTCCTTAATTAAAGGAGTCCAGTTCGTCTTAATTGGTGTTGATTGATTGTTATTTCCATAATTTGCCTATGCACTACTCATTTTCAAAACTATATAACGACTGGTCTTCCCTCTTCACAAACACACTGAAATTCACACACACACTGATATTGAGAGCACTGACACACGCACATTGCTCTGAACTTTTCTGTGCTTTCATACACTTCTTGCTCTTTACATCTATTTTTGACTATTCAGTCGGCTGAAAGCCAAGAATGAGTAATCTCTATCGCTCTTGTGCTCCTGCATACTACTATCCTACTGTTGCTCTCTCTCATTCTGCATACCATTGTTCTACTGCTGCTCTCCTTGTTCTGCATACTGCTGTTTTTGCTCTATCTTTTGCACTTTGCTAGTCTCTATCATTCAACTGGTATGTTTCTGATTTAGTTTTATAGCATCCCTACACAATATGCTCCAGTTTTTGTTTATTTACTTATTGTTCCTTATGTGTTACATCTTATGGTTCTACTGTATACCATGTAATTTGCATGACCATATGGTGTCCTTTCCATTTGCTATTTTGCTTTTCCCATGTGATTCTCTATAACTGCTTAAGTCCTGTGTAATTAGCGTCCCCCCCCTCCCAACTATTTTTTCTTTCTTTCCCTTAAGTATGATATGTTTCCAGCATGCTTATGTGTTCACAGGTTGATATTTCTTGCCTTGACTTGATTGTGGTTACTTGTTCTCATCTTCTGTTTAACTCTATATGCTGTAAATCTGCCTCTCCTGCTATTTGAATATTATGCAGTCCTGATCCTATTAATTTATGCTATTATGTGACAACTATTTGGTAATTATGTGAAAGCTGTAATTCCGCCTCACTCTGATGTTTAATGTTATATGTCCTCAATCCCTTACCTCTGTTTGTGTTTTCTCTTTCATGACCCCTTTTTTCCTATTGGTTACAGTTGTATTGCCTCTCTTTTAAACTCCTTTACTACTGTTCTTAAAGTTATTTCTCAAAAATGTTGCTGTTTTAAAAACTACTCTTTTCAAACTCCAATTCTCTTTTAAAACTCCAAGAATTTCCCACTGCTGTTAAATTCTAGGTTCTGTCCCCTTCGTGTGAACACTGCCTTGGGGACCTCTGAGTACCCATTAAACTCTGACATACAAGGCTGGCCTTCTACACTGCACTTACTCATCCTTGGCTAGGGTACCTGGGTGTGAGCACTGTCCAGGATCTTCTGAGGTCCTTAGATACTATGACACACTTGGGTTGAAAGGTCATGGCATATGGAAAATGGATCTGGTACTTTGGGCCTACTGTCAGGCTCTCTATAGTATAGCTTCTTGATTTGCCTTTATTCAGTTGTGTAATTCATTATCCTTGGCCTGTAATAATCTGTAAACGAATATTTGGGGCTGGATAGTGAAAGGGTGGGGATTATGCATGCTTAGATAGTTATGGGTAGAAATAATGACTATAAGATTTATTTACCTATGTGTGCAATAGTATCATGTTTAGGACATGCATACCATGCATTAGAAGCCATGTTTAAGTTCTTTATTTCAGCATATCTGTTATATTCATGTCATTTTATAAGCCCTGCTCATAGTTCATCACTATAAAAAGTAATAAACTGCTGCATTCTCATAAGTACTACATTTAGAAATCATGTTTTAGGTATCCATGTGTGCATTAGATATCATGTTCTCTAAGACTTTATGTTCAGCATATTTGTTCCAAGTTATATTTTGTCGAACACCTAGTCAGTATGTATTAAATCTAGGAAACTCGCTAAAATCATGTTAAATAGTTTCAACGTTTTCTGCAAATGTATTATCCTTTATGTGTTTAACATAAGAATTAAATCTATATTTCACTCTTTAAAACGAATAATCAGTATTATGAATGCCTAGACAAACTTTAGGCCTAATATTCATTAAAACCAAAATTTGTCGTTCTATGTCTGGCTTGTATTAAAAGTGATCTTTAGAATTAATCAATCCTTAGAACTTTGCTGTTTGTCATTGTTTTCACTCCTGCTTTTCCTAGCAACTAATGGATTTTCCAAACAATTATTCCTTCTACAAAATCATTCTGTTCGAATCCTTTCTGTGTTTTTTAGAACTACTGGTTTTCAGAAATAGCTTACTCATTCTCCTTTTCACTAAAGTTTTCTTTCTTAGACTACTGACTTCTACTCTGCTTCAAACTGCTTAATCTTTTAAAGTCACTTCCCTTTTGGATCACTCTGTTATTTTAAGATCATGCTTTATTGATTTCTCTTAACCTTCCTATTTACTTTTTACTACGGACTTCATTAAACTGTTGTGCATTTTTTTTAATTCCTGCTCCAGTCTTTAAATCACTGGAATTTTAAAAATCAATCATTCTCTTCTCAAAACTATTCTGTCCTTTTAAACTCCCTGCTTTATTACTGAGTTTCAAGAAACCCCCAAAACTTCTTAAACCTACTATTTTCCAAAACTCGGAATCCCTGATTTTGAGACCTTCTTTGTGTTTGAGACGTGCTATTTACATGCCTTACTTGTGGAGGGGTACTTGAGCCATATGTTTGTTGTGTGTATCCCATATGTGTAAGTCTTAACTGTTTTTCTACTTGTCGCTTAGAATTTTATCCTTTAAACCTAGGGGTTCAACCTAGTACTCACCTTGTAGTATTTAGTAGTCCTAAACACTCTCCAGGACTTATAGGATGGGAAGGGTAATAGCACGCAATAATCTTTCGTGACAAACATTCGCTTCTTTAAATAACCTCTACAGGGTGGGAAGGGTATAATACAGATATGATGACCGGTGCGCTAATACCATGTGTATCCCCTCTTCGAGGAGTGATTACCAGGATATTGCATTGATATGATCCGTATTATTTTAAACCTAGGACAATTCTTTTTCAAATGTTATACTCTAATGTTTTCCCAAAACCTGTAAAGATTTTCGTACTTGTTTGAAACCCCCTCTTATATGAACCTTACTTACTATTTGCTTACTGTCCAAATTCACAAAACTTCTTGGCTGGGACCCACAATTGTGGATCTTGAGGGGTGCCTAACACCTTTCCCTTAGGATAACTTCAAGCCCTTACCCAATCTCTGGTAATGCAAACTAGTTCATGAGTTATCTACTCTAGGTGCCCTAACGCACCACAAAAATTGTTAGGTGGCGACTCTTCCTTAAACCTCTTCCTTTAAGGAGTTTTCCAGAATGTCACTAACCCGATCTCTCCGCACCTGACCCGTGCGAGGAAAAAAAGGGGGGCGCGACAGCATGGCGACTCTTCTGGGGATATTCCCTAGGCTTACACCATTACAGGTCGTCTTGTGAATTTGGACCTTTTAATTTCTGTTTAAATAATTATGCCTTTTCTGATTACCATTATATGTTGTTAACTGTTTAATTTCGCAAGTATTTATTTCGCCTGAACATAACTGATGTCTCTTCATGTTTTCTTTGTAACTGCTTTCAATTATAACTGCCGTATTTCCTTTCTTTACCGCTTTCCAATGTGAAAATACATGCCTACTTGTTTAAATGTTATTTATTGCATATCATGATCTGCATTCATATTCCACTCGTGCCAAACAAAATCCTATAGAAACACTTACAATGAGTGGTTGAGCTATTCCAATATTACTACCCCCTAAATTCAGAAAAGCGTATTTGCGGTAAAACTAGTCGATCAGCGGTGCAGTCGACGGTTCCGTGCCTTCCCCCTTGAGTTGTCTGCTCAAGGGTACCGGTCTAAAACCCCATAGAAACCTTACTCTATTGTATGTTGCATGCATCATGGTCAAACCTAGCCAGGCTAACCTGTTGTCCGCACAACAGCCTTTAAGATAGCCTTATCCAAAGTCCATTGGGATTCCTTGGAACCCAAACGGACGCCTTCACGTTCTGTGCATTTATTTGGAGAATTAAATGCTCATTCTAATTATTGATGTTAAATAGTCGAGTCTGGTGGGGGTAAGGGCCTAACTTGTTTGTTTTTCAGAAATGAGTCACGAGGTCCCCAGATTCGACGTGGTCACCAATATCTACCCCAAACTATTAAACTGCTGGGAGTATCTTCACTCCATTGACAAAACAGTCGTCAAGAGGCTCCGTGATTGTGAAGAAGATCATCACAAACTACACGAGGCAAAAAAGAAGCTGATAGAGGAATGGAAGGACATGGCCATCACCTCCACCCAGAGGCTAGCACACTTGGAGCGAGGCATAGTCGACTTAGAGGAGAATTTCATTAGGAGGATCGAGACCTGTCAGAAGACCGAGGAAGCTGAAGGAGGAATTCTAGCCAGGACCTACTTGTTGCTAGGACTCCGCGAGATGGGGACGCTAATCAAGGAAAGCAAAGATGTCGAGTCTGGGGAAGGTCCTTCTGGGACTAAATAGTTAGGATTGTCTTTACTTTGCCTTCTGATGTAATAAGGCCCTTGGCCATTAGTGACATTTTATATATTTTGCATTTTTAGATTCGTGTTGCATTTGTCTATTTTATTATCAATAAAATGAGGCATTTAGCATCTTAAATTCTCAAAATCAACTTGTCGCTAGGCCTACCTCGGGCACAAAGAGGTCCCCAACTTAGGACGCGTTTTACATTCCGCCTTATTTGTTTAAATACTGCAATATTTTTTTATGATCCTCACTAACTTCATTACTTTTTTGCTTTTGTTGTTTTCTTTATTTATTATTCCTTCCCCAAAGGTTGGTTCGTACATTCTGGCATCATCCGCCTACCGCACAAGATCAAAGGGCCCTCCTCCTACTCCTCCTTCTAGTCCTCCCAAAGGAAAAATCAAGGGTAAAACTAAAATTGCAGAAGCAAGCGGCGTCATGAAAGACCATAGGGATGAGCAGGTTGAGATCGATGATGGTCGGGGTATTCAGGTTCTGCAAGAGGGTATGTCTCCACTGGAGAAGAAGCTGTTGAAGTTCCAAGAGGAACTTGACCAAGTCAAGAATTTGGCTCACCTATCACTTTCCCTCAATGTTCCGGATGCCCACTTCCCAAATGCTCCAAACCCCACTTTACCACAAAACACCCCTAAACAACTGAATCACCCCAAAGACCCAGTCTCGCCAGCACAATGCAATGTCTGTCACCATAACACTCCACCTCTCCAGGAACCGACAAAAGACCACTTCCAAGCTTACAATAATCCCATTTATGTGGAATCCGTGGCTCATCCACACCACATACCCCTGAGTCTGACGAGAAGGATAGGCTCATCAGGAATTTGGCCGAGGAACTCAGGAAGTTGACCAATCGAGTTCAGGGCGTCTAAGGAGTTAGAGGGATTGAGGGGCTGAACTATGAAGATCTGTGCATACAACCTGATGTCGAACTGCCCGAGGGGTAAAAACCTCCTAAGATTGAGATGTTCGATGGTACTGGTGATCCAAGAGTCCGCTTGAGAACTTACTGTGACAAATTGGTTGGCGTGGGAAAATATGAAAGAATCCGCATGAAACTCTTCATGAGGAGTTTAAAAGGAGATGCACTGTCCTGGTACATCGTCCAGGATCCAAAGAAATGGACTAATTGGGTGAGCATGGCAACAGACGTCATGGATCGATTCAGGTTCAACACGGAGAATGCTCCGGATATATTCTACATCCAGAATTTGAAGAAGAAGCCAACGAAAACCTTTCGCGAGTATGCTACTCGTTGGATGTCAGAAGCTGCCAAGGTTAGGCCATCCTTAGAAGAGGAACAAATGAAGAAGTTCTTTGTACGAGCTCAGGATCCCCAGTATTACGAACGACTGATGATGGTAGAAGGTCACAAGTTCTCTGACATCATCAAATAGGGAGAGCGAATCGAAGAAGGCATCAAAAGTGGTATGGTTACCAACTTTGAAGCTTTACAGGCTACTAATAAAGCTCAACAGTCTGGTGGTGTGTCCAGAAAGAAAGATGTGGGAGCCGTGATGGTTGTACAACAAGCCAAGTCCCCACCCAAATACCAAGTATATCCAACATCCTCATTCACATACCAACCAGCTTCAAATTACCAAGCACCCTCACCTACATATCAAGCTCCGCCACATACATATCAGCCTACCTCACCCAGATACTCCCAACCAGCTCCCATTTACAACGCCTACAATTCCCAACCTTCTCACTACCGATCACCACCTACTCGCTAAAACTTCCCAAGACCTCGCCCTAACTTCGACCGTCGCCCTCCAAAACAGTATATTGCCATAGCCGAGCCCATTGATCAACTATATGAAAGACTCAAAGCCGCCGGCTACGTCACACCCATTCCTGCTGCCACCCCTGAGAACCCTTCTCAGTGGATCAACCCAAACAAGTCCTGTGCTTACCACTCCGTCATGAAGGGACACACCATCGAGGAATGCTGTTCCTTGAAAGACAAGATACAAACCCTCATAGACAACAAGATTGTTATAGCCAAGGACCCTGCTCCTAATGTTCACAGTAATCCGCTACCAGACCATAAAGGTGGTGTCCATATGATTGAAAAAGATGATGATTGGGATCCTGAGGGATCAATTGGGCTGATTGCGGAGGTGATCCAAAAGAAGCCCGCAATAACTCTCAACCCAATTGTGGTTTAGATTCAGCCGTCCGGGGATGCTGAGGTAGACATGTCCATGCCACTCGAGTTTGAATCGAGACCGCCCGCAAAGGAAAAAGCCCTAGTGCCGATCGAAGTTGAGTTTGTACGACCACTAGAAGTAGCGGTCCGACCGCCTATAACATATACTCCGGAGGGAATGAGGATGACCACACATATTCCAGTGGCAATGTCAACAACACCATCATTTTACTCAAACGCCATCCCATGGGACTACACAGCTGAAGCTAGGAAAAAAGGTAAGAGCAGGTCTGGGAAAGCCATTGTTGCACAGGGTATGACCAGAACTAGCAGAGTTTATACCCCTGAACATTTGGCTGAATCTAGCAAGCAGGCCGCCGACCGTCCTCCCACAATTGAGACAGGTTCAGACAATCATTGGAGAAAGATCCAAGCCAAAGAGTACTCAATCCTCGACCAGTTGAACAAGACACCAGCTCAGATATCTATCCTTTCTCTATTATAGAATTCTGAGATGCACAGAAGCGCCTTGCTGGGGGTGCTGAGGGAGGCATACGTACCAGATAATATCACTAGCAGAGAGGTAGCAAACATGGTGGGCCAAGTTCTAGAAAGCCACAAGATTACTTTCCATGAAGATGAATTTCCGTCCGAGGGGTTAGGACATAATAGAGCACTGCATATCACTGTGCAATGTGAGGACCACTTTATTACAAGGATCTTAATTGATGGAGGTTCCAGCCTCAACATTTGTCCGTTGATCACACTCAAGAAATTGGGCAAAAGTCTGCATGATATAAAAGAAGGAGAGATCAATGTAAAGGCCTTCAATGGTTCGCAGAGGTCCACTATGGGAGAAATCACCTTGTGCTTACAGATGGGACCAACCTGATTCGATGTAGACTTCCAGGTGATAGACGTGCCTGCATCCTACAACTTGTTGTTAGGGCGACCTTGGATACACGCCGTTGGGGCCGTGGCATCAACCCTACATCAAGCGCTGAAGTTTGAATGGAATCATCAAGAGGTAGTCATTCATGGCGACGATAGCAACCATATCTACGGTCACCAGACTTTTGTGGTCACTGAGGGGAGAAGGAAGCTGGGTGGAGAAATCTACCACAACATTGAACGAGTTAACGCCATTGATAAGGATGAATGGTGGGACAATAAGATCGAGAGAATCTTGAACTAGAAAGGATACGATCCAGGCAAAGGGCTCGGAAAAATCTCCAGGGAATAACAAAGCCAATAACACTCAAGAAGCACGGTACCTCTTTCGAGCTAGGGTATGAGTACACTTGGGAGGAATTCAAGGACTGGTCGCCACCATGGCGCAATCCCTACTACTCATTGGAGCAGCCAATACCTCACTTAGAACAAACTTTCAAGGCAGCTGATATCATCTACGGTACGGACGAAGAGGAAGCATTAGCGACAATGAGGGATTTATGTTTGGACGATGAGGATATGGACTGTTGTGTCATTCTTGATGAGGGAGGGGAGGAAGGCCCTTCCATAAAGGTCGTGACCAGAGGATCATATCTCAAGAATTGGTCTGTCAGAACGA
Source organism: Nicotiana knightiana (assembly GCA_005239525.1). NCBI lineage: Eukaryota > Viridiplantae > Streptophyta > Magnoliopsida > Solanales > Solanaceae > Nicotiana > Nicotiana knightiana. The sequence goes on from ML406411.1 coordinate 91,853, forward strand.
CCAAAGCCCGTCGAGCCTCGGGGTAGCAAGGCTAACAAAACAAGCATTTATTTACAGCTTATTTACTTAAAAAAATTTCTTCCTTTTCGCATTTTAATTTCTGCAAGAAAGAGCTCCTATGTTCAAATGATTATTCAATTTACAAAGCATTTGCAGTTTCTCTATAAATCATATATTTACTTGCTATTGTTTTCCTCCCCATTACTTTATTTACATAGCATTACTAGTACTTATCTTGATGAACCGACGACTGTGACATGCAACAAGGCAACGCAAGAAACGGATTCCGATTCAGACAGGGATGATATACCTGAGGATATTGTGAAAGAGGTCGAGAACTTTGAGAATAGACCTAAGTCTAACTTGGACGAGACTGAGGTTGTCAACCTGGGAAACGCAGAGAACGTCAAAGAAACACACATCAGCATTCATTTGTCGCCATTAGAAAAGGAGGATTATACAGAGTTTTTAAGAGAATATAAGGACATATTCACCTGGTCGTATGATGACATGACTGGCCTCAGTACATCTATTATGGCCCACAAGTTTCCAACCGATCCGACATGCCCACCGGTGAAGCAAAAGCTCAGGAATTTCAAACCAGACATGAGCTTGAAAATCAAAGAAGAGGTCACCAAGCAGATCAACGCTAGGGTTCTCTGGGTTGGTTGAATACCCAACATGGTTAGCCAACATCGTGCCTGTGCCAAAGAAAGATAGGAAGGTTAGATTCTGTGTCGACTAACGGGATCTCAACCGGGCCAGTCCGAAGGATAACTTCCTTTGCCAAACATACACATCCTGATTGACAACTGTGCCAAGCATGAGCTGCAGCCCTTTGTAGATTGTTTCGCTGGCTACCATCAAATTTGGATGGATGAGGAAGATGCTGAGAAAACGGCATTCATTATGCCATGGGGAGTGTATTGCTACAAGATGATGCCATTCGGTCTAAAGAATGCAGGGGCCACCTACATGAGGGCCATAACTACTATATTCCATGATATGATTCACAAGGAGATCGAGGTATATGTGGACGACGTCATCATCAAATCAAGGAAAGCCACTGACCATATAGAAGATCTGAGGAAGTTCTTCAACAGGTTAAGGAAGTACAATTTGAAACTTAACCCTGCAAAGTGTGCATTCAGGGTTCTTGTCGGCAAGTTACTAGGGTTCATTGTCAGTCGCCAAGGAATATAGCTGAATCCATCAAAGGTCAAAGCCATCCAAGAATTGCTGCCGCCAAAGAACAAGAAGGATGTCATGAGTTTCCTGGGGAGGCTCAATTACATCAGCTGATTCATAGCCCAGCCTACCGTCATCTGTGAACCAATTTTCAAGATGCTGAAAAAGGATGTTGCAACCAAATGGACCGATGATTGTCAAAAGGCCTTCGATGGAATCAAGGAGTATCTCTCAACACCACCAGCCCTGGTACCACCTGATCTAAGTAGACCTCTGTTACTTTACCTTGATGTGTTAGTTGGAGCTTTTGGTTGTGTTCTTGGGCAACATGACAAAACAGGAAGGAAAGAGCAGGCCATTTACTATCTAAGCAAGAAATTCACTCCATATGAAGCTCGGTACTCTTTATTGGAACGCACTTTCTATGCTCTGACTTGGGTCGCACAAAAGTTGAGGCACTATTTCTGTGCATATACGACGTACCTCATATCAAGGATGGATCCGTTGAATACATCTTTCAGAAGCCCATGCCCACTGGCAAACTGGCCAAATGGCAAATCCTGTTAAGTGAGTTCGACATTATTTACGTGACTCAGAAGGCGGTCAAGGGACAGACATTAGCAGATCATCTCGCTGAAAATCCTGTGGAAGGGAAATATGAACCATTAAAAATGTATTTTCCCGATGAAGAAGTGTCATTCGTAGGTGGGGACATTGTAGAATCCTACGATGGTTGGAGGATGTTCTTTAATGGGGCCGCAAACTTCAAAGGCGTAGGTATTGGGGCAGTCTTAATATTAGAAACCGGTCAGCACTATCCAGTATCCGCCAAACTCAGGTTCCCCTACACCAACAACATGGCTGAATATGAGGCCTGCATCTTGGAGCTCAATTTGGCCATCGACATTAACGTTCAGGAGTTACTGGTGATTGGTGATTCAGACCTATTGATACACCAAGTACAAGGAGAATGGGCGACCAAGAATTCCAAGATACTGCCATATCTACATCGTGTACAGGAGTTGAGAAAGAGTTTCACAAAGATAGCGTTCCGGCACGTCCCCAGAATCCAGAATGAGTTCGCCGATGCATTGGCTACCTTGTCATCTATGATCCAGCATCCATATAAGAATTTCATCGATCTCATCCCAGTGAGAATCCACAATCAACCAGCCTACTGCGCCCATGTTGAAGAAGAAGCAGATGGAAAGCCCTGGTTTCATGATATCAAGGAGTACTTGGCAAAGGGAGAATATCCAGAACTTGAAAACGCTACTCAAAAACGCACACTTCGAAGGTTGTCAAACAACTTCTTTCACAGCGGAGGAATCCTGTATAGGAGGACTCCTGATTTGGGTTTACTAAGGTGTGTCGAAGTAAAAGAAGCAACAAAGCTATTGGAGTAGATACATGCTGGTACATGCGGTCCTCATATGAACGGGTTTGTTCTAGCAAAGAAGATACTTCGGGTCGGTTATTTTTGGATGACCATGGAAACGAATTGCATCCAGTATGTCCGGAAGTGCCACCATTGTCAGATACATGGGGATATTATAAAGGTACCTCCGAGCTTAATGCAACAAGTTCATCATGGTCGTTCGCCGCCTGGGGCATGGATGTTATTGGACCAATCGAGCATGCCGCCTCCAACAGACACAGGTTTATTCTAGTTTCCATTGATTACTTTACCAAATGGGTCGAAGCAGCCTCTTACAAAGCAGTTACTAAGAAAGTCATGGCTGACTTTGTCTTCGACCGCATAATTTGTCGATTCGGAGTTCCAGAGTCAATCACTACCGACAATGGTTCCAACCTCAACAGTGACCTGATGAGAACCATGTGTGAAACCTTCAAGGTCAAACATAAGAATTCCACAGCATACAGACCTCAGATGAATGGAGTTGTTGAGGCTGCCAACAAGAATATCAAGAAGATATTGAGAAAGATGATAGAGAAGCACAAGCAATGGCATGAGAAGCTGTCATTCGCCTTACTGGGATATCGCACCACAGTCCGCACATCAACTAGGGAAACTCCTTACATGTTGGTTTATGGTATAAAGGCCGTTATTCCTGCCGAGGTCGAAATTCCATCCTTGAGAATCATACAAGAAGCCGAACTCAGCGATGCAGAGTGGGTACGAAGACGTTATGAGAAATTGGCCCTCATAGACGGAATAAGAATGAATGCAGTTTGTCATGGTCAGCTATATCAGAACAGAATGACCAGAGCCTTCAACAAGAAAGTCAAGCCGAGATGATTCCCACTGGGGCAGCTGGTGTTAAAGAATATCTTTCCTTACCAAGACGAAGCAAAAGGGAAATTATCTCCCAATTGGCAAGGCCCATACATGGTTCACCGAGTGCTGACAGGAGGAGCAGTCATACTTGCAAAAATAGATGGAGAAATCTGGCCAAAGCCAATCAACTCAGATGCAGTCAAGCGCTACTATGTGTAACTTTCATGCTTTTATCAAATGTTGTAAATTGAACTACACCTGACCTGATTCCCGTTTAAGAGGGGATACGTAGGCAGCCTTAGTGGTTTGGTCATATTTTAATAAGATTTCATTTCCCCCATGAATGGAAACTGGGGCAGAGTTGAGGAGGGACCTCAAAATTCTAGAGCAAATGCAGTCGAGCACCGCACAAGCAACAGCCAGAAGCATTCACCCACCAATCGGGGGCACAATTTTGAGGAGGACCCTCAAAATTTCATAGCAAGAGAGGTCGCAATGCCTTGAACCGTGTCGTGGTTGTCGGTTCATCCAAAATTATTATTACTTTAAATTATATGTTTTTTTTTATAAAACCATGCACATTTGCTTTCTCAAAATGACAGCTTGTTTAGCAACGCTACCCCTGTGATATGAACAACAAAGTCCGCGTTGTTAAGCAGACAGGCCGAGTCGAGCTAGTGGGAATGCGAACTAACCTTCCCCTTTACAGAACTCATAATTTTTCTTTGGATGCAGGCACCAAGACGGCGAAAGCCCAGAACACATTACTATCTTCACAAAATGCATATGTCTTAAGGACACGCTCTCAAACTCGTCGCACATGCCGACGCCTACTATCATTACAAACAACTCTTATTCACCACAATTGTATCACCGCAGTTTATCATCAGCTAGGAACTCTTACTGGCATTTTACTACCCACATTGCATAAGGCTACTATTCTGCCTTCCGAGGTTCTACGCTACCTCCCCTGAATTTTACTTCCCGCATTGCATAAGGCTACTATTCTGCCTTCCGAGGTTCTACGCTACCTCCCCTGCATTTTACTTCCCATATTGCATAAGGCTACCATTCTTCCTTCCGAGGTTCTACGCTACCTCCCCTGCCTTTTTATTTCATGCATTGCATAAGGCTACCATTCTGCCTTCCGAGGTTCTACGCTACCTCCCCTGCCTTTTTATTTTCTGCATTGCATAAAGCTACCATTCTGCCTTCCGAGGCTCTATGCTACCTCCCCTGCCTTTTTATTTCCTGCATTGCATAAGGCTACAATTCTGCCTTCCGAGGTTCTACGCTACCTCCCCCGCATTTTATTTCTTGCACTGCATAAGGCTACAATTCTACCTTCCGAGGTTCTATGCTACCTCCTCTGCATTTTACTTCATTACATAAAATGGGATATTCTTTTGCTTATACGTATCCTTTCACTTTAGGGTTTAGACCCCTCATTGACCCAGTTATAATCGAGTTTTGCCGTTTTTTCAATATCTGCTTAGGACAAGTTGGCCCGCTTGTGTGGCGAGTTATCGCATGCCTTAGGAGTTTGGCTTCTTTAGCCTCGGTTCATTTTACCTTCAACCATCTTATTCACCTCTACTCTCCTACCTTATTTCGTGAAGGGGTTTTTACTCTGACTGCTAGAAGCAAAAGAGTGTTGGTAACCTCTGGAGACAATGATAGGGGTTGGTACCTCCGATATGTTGCTGTAACCACTGCTGATTTAGTGGGTGAAGACAATCTTCCCTTCCCTGAGAAGTGAAATCACGCACGTGAGTATGCTTTATCTTGCCTTTACTTTTTCTTATTTTGACTTGAGATGTTTTTAACACTGTATCTGCTTATTTTTCTTTTTCTCGGCAATCATGAATACTGTTGAGAATGTCTCCGGTATTCGTGATTGGGTAGAAAAATTGTTATATGTTGCTCCTTCAGAAGAAAGATCTTGGAATTACCTCGCTGGGAGGTATGGTTGGCAAGTAAAGACCCACGGTAAGTGAAGCCTTTGTTCTTGCTTCTTACCTTACTCGAGTCTATTTTTCTTGTCGTTTAACTTTTTTCCCTTTTTAATAGGATTCTCTGCCTGTGGGGTGTCTGTTTCCCCTATCCCGAAGATGTCCTTGGATCAAGCCCAATAAATTATTGTTGGTTCATCTTCCTCGAAGAGGAATATTAGTGAGTCTCGTTCCATAGAGGAAGAGGAAGAGCGTGCTTTAGTGCACAGGCCATAGAGAAGGCGAATGGTTTTAGATGATGAGCCTACTGCCTCAACCTTGCCTTCCGTGTCTGTGATTGAGCCCCCTGTCTTTGATGATGTTTCATATTCCCCTTTTCTTGATGGTATTGATCTTGCTCCTGACGACGTCCCTTTGGCTGCTGTCTTTCCTGCTTCTTTGAGAGAAGTTGCTTCGTCCATTCCTTTGGCTATCTCAACTTATGCTGCTGCTTTGCCTGTAACTTCTTCAACCCTTCAACTTTCCATGCCTGCTTCTTTGCCCGTGGCTTCTCCAGCTCCTCAACCTTTCGTGCCTGTTGATGTTCCATCTCTGCCTGCTTCCGTGCCTTCCGTTAGGGAAGTAGGGTCTTCCAGTAGAGAGATGCGGCAGGTGGTAATAGAGGTTCCAACTGAGTGAAACCTTTTCAAGAAGACGGGTGATCCTGAAGTGTGGCTCAAGCATTTGATAGGTCCCACTGAGAAATCAAAGCTAGCTAGCCTTGGTGCTCTTACATGGGCCAATGAGGTCGTGCATACCTCTTTGAAGGTATGGTGTAAGTTATCCTCTTTTACTCTTGTATATGAAATTTCCCATATCTGACTGGTTTATTTCTTGTAGATTAACCTTATAGGCATGGAGCTTATGAATAGGATTTCAAACACAGACCAAGAGACAAGAGAGTTGCAGGCAGAAGTTGATAATTGGAAAGCCAATTTTATAGCCTAAGGATTGACATGGATGCTTTAGAAGAGGAAAGGAGTACCTTGAAGCGGCAGATAAGACTTATGGCAGCAGAATTAGAAATGGAGCGGGCTTCTTGCAGTCAAGCTGATAAAGATAAGAGTGTTCTGGAGTCTTCATTCGCGGAGCAGCTGTCCCGTGCCTCAGAGGAGATTAGAGACTTGAAGAACTTGTTGGGGAAGAAGGAAGAATACTCAGGCGAGCTCGTGCCATCACTCACTCGTACTCAAGAAGACCTTCGAAGGGATTTAGACAAGGCTCAAACTTTAGAGGAGTCGATTGTTCCATTAAGGGCCGCTCATGAAGCTGCGGAGGTGTAGAAGGATGGGTTGAGGGCTGAGCTTCAAGTATGGGCAAAAGATTATGAAGATTTGGAAGAGGTAGCTGTTGTCGATGTGAGCTGGGCGTATATGAATTCTCGCCTTGACACATCGATGGAAATGAGTCAAGAGGGTTTTGATCTTAGTGCTGAAATAGACAAAACTAAGGAAGCCACGGAGAAGGCTCAACAGGGTCATAATCTCTCTTCACCTGATGATGAGATTACAGTCGGTCATGCCTCTTCATCCCCAGTTGCTCCCGCTCCTTTTGCCACTGAAGTCAACCCTTCTCTTGAAAAGATCTAGTTGGTTAATCCTTTTTTTTCTTTTTCTTTGTATCAATTGTTGATTACCCCCAGTCCCATCGGGGGTAAATTAAGATTTCCTTTAAGTCCCCAAATGACAACTTAGTGGCACCACAATGTAAATATAAAAATCTTATATGGCTAAGTATAAGTTAATACTTAGTTTTAGCCGTTTTTAATATATAAATGTTAGTTCGACTTTTGTTAAGTGTCTGTTTCACTCTTTAAGTCTTTTGCATGCTGTATTTTTTGAGGTTATAGTTTTACCTTCAAGTTTTGCATGTGGAATGCTTTAGACTATTCGTACTTTTTTTATAATAGGCACGGTGTCATATTAAATGTGTGCCTTTTTGTAATAGGCATAGTTTATGGAAGATGGCCCTTTATAATTGACATGAAAAAAACGTCTCAACTTTATGATAATGCAATAGAGTGATAGGAATTTTACACATGTTTAAAATGTTTCCAAGGAAAGTTTTTTGTTTGAACTTCCATGACATTTTACATGTGTTTGGTTATCGTCTAAAACTCACGCTTGCAACTGTTTTTTGTTTAACAGATTTTGATATACTCTTGTATTTCGTAACTGTTTTTCATAGGTAACAGTTTTTCGATATTAATACAAGGAAATAACTGTTTTTTACTAGTAACAGTTTTTATAAAGATTGGGGTTTTTACCCGCAACTGTTTTGGAAACAGTTTTCTAATAAGTNTTTTGGAAACAGTTTCCTAATAAGTACGAGGGAAATATTTTCTTATTCGTAACTGTTTTTATTTGATAACAGTTTTTTGAACAAATACAAGGATTTAGATCTTTCATCCATAACTGTTTTATTCGAGAACAGTTTTTTGAATGAGTATATTGATGATGATCTTTTATCCCTAACTGTTTTTGTTACAACAGTTTTGAAAAGATATACATTTCTTTCTCGTGACTAACATTTTGCCTTTTAACCTGAATATGTTCGTAGATTTTTGCTTTCTGCATTAGGCTTTGTATTTGGATGGCTCTTTTGATTTCTCTTGATTCTGCTCGTGTCACTTGTCTCATTGGGCAGATGGGTCTTTAAGCTCAAGCTTTTGACTTTCGGATAGTCTTCTTTGCTTCGTCTTAGCCTTCCATACTGTATAGTCCCCCAAGTATTTGAGCTTTGAAGAATGAAATCTCGAGCACTTGATTATTCCTTCCTTGTGGTCCTTTTCCTGAAAAGGAAAAACATTCCGGCTCGAAGGTGTATAGTTTTTTTAGATGATAACTGCTTAACCCTTTTAAAACGTCCATCAGAAACTGTAATCCTAGATCGGGAATTATGTTATTTCCTCGTGTCTTTGCAGGTCTAATATCATCATCTGGTGATGGGTTAGTTTTATGCCTATCATCTTAAAAAGTTAGTAAAATTTTAAATGTTCAAAATAAAATCGAACGTGTGATACCTGACGATGGTTATTCTTTTCTTTTAGAAGTAATACTTCTTTAGATGGATGGCATTCCAACTTGTTGGTAGAACTCTGTCGTCCATAGCTTCAACTCATAGGCGCCTTTCCCAACTATGCCTCGGATTTTGTAAGATCCTTCCCAGTTTGGATTTAGCTTTCCTGCACCTGCTTCTTTTGTTTATTGAGAGACTTTTTTGAGGACGAAGTCCCCAATTTCAAAGTACCTGAGATGAGCTTTACGGTTGTAATAACGCTCTATGATTTGTTTTTGAGCTTCTATCCATATTAATGCTACTTCTCTCCGTGGTTCGAGCAGGTCCAGGTTGGACCTTAATTCATCGTCGTTTTCACCTTCAATTGTTGTTGAGAACCTTATGCTTGGTTCTCCAATCTCCAATGGTATTAAGGCTTCTGAGCCATAAACAAGTGCGAACGGAGTTTCTCCCGTGGCTATTTTTAAGGTTGTTATGTATGCCCATAGTACCGCTGGTAACTCATCAGGCCAGTTCCCTTTGGATTTATCCAGCCGCTTTTTTAGATTGTTGATGATGACCTTATTCGTTGACTCAGCTTGACCATTAGCCACGGGGTAGTACGGCGTTGAGGTGATCCGCTTGATTTGCCAACTTTCGAAGAATTCTGTGATTTGCGAGCCTGTGAATTGTGGGCCATTATCATACACGATCTCCTTCGGTATTCCAAAGCGACATATTATATTTCGCCATAAGAAGCTTTTAACTTCCTTTTCTCGCACTTGTTTGAACGCTTCTGCCTCTACTCATTTTGTAAAATAGTCAGTTAGTACGAGTAAAAACCTACTTGTCCTTTAGCTGTGGGAACAGGTCCTACTATGTCCATACCCCATTTCATGAAAGGCCATGGGGATATTATTGGATGTAATAATTCTGCTGGTCGATGCATGTTATTGGCAAACCTTTGGAATCTTTCACATTTGGATACAAAATTCTCAACTCTTCCATTTTAGGCCAATAATATTCGGCTCTGATTAGTGTTTCCATTAAGGATATCGCCCCTGAGTGATTTCCACAGTGTCCTTCGTGGACTTCTTTCATCACAAATTCCTTTTGGTTAGGTCCAAGGCATTTAACTAGGGTTCCTCCGAACATCTTGCGATAAAGTAAGTTGCGAATAAGGCAGTACCATGCAGCTTTGTGGTGTAGTGCTTGAGCCGCTTTCCTGTCTTTAGGTACAGTGCCATTCTGCAAAAAATTAAGAATTTTGTTTCTCCAGTCCTGGTCTATTATTGAATGAAATAGTTGAACGACAATTGTATTGTCTTTGTTCGTTACTTCCGTGACTGCTGCGAGGTTAGCTAATGCATCTGCCTCTGCATTTTCCTCTCTAGGTATTTGCACTACCTTCCATGTTTTGAATTGTCTCACGAGCTCTCGTGCTTTTTCAAGATACTGTTGCATTCTAGTCTCTCGAGCGATGTAAGTCCCCTGTATCTGATTTACTACCAGTTGGTAGTCGTTGTTGATCACAATTTGCTCGATTGAGAGCTCCCTTCCAAGTTCAAGCCCTGTAATAACAACTTCGTACTCTGCTTCATTTTTAGTGATAGGATAACACTTTATAGCTTGCCGTGCCTTTTCACCCATGGGTGATATCAAGACTATGACTAAGCCGGCGCCTTTTATATTTGAAGAACCATCGGTGAACGAGGTCCATAGGCCTGGATTAACACCGTTAAAGAGTTGTAACTCTTTTTCTACTTCAGATACAATGCTATTACTAAAGTCAGCAAAAAAATCAGCTAGTATTTGAGACTTAATTGCAGTTCTAAGCTGATAGATTATCTCATGCTCACCTAATTCTATGGCCCACTTGGCTAATCTTCTTGACAATTCTTGTTTATGCAGAATATTTCTTAAAGTATATGAGGTCACAACAGTGATTGGGTGGCGTTGAAAATAAGGTCGTAATTTTTTAGATGCCATTATTAAAGTTAAGGCGAACTTTTCCAGATGTGGATATCTAGTCTCAGCATCTAGCAAAGTTTTACTTACATAATAGATTGGTGATTGTTTACCTTTTTCTTCTCTTACCAATACTGCACTTACAGCAATTTCTGTGACAGCCAAGTAGATGTATAATCTTTCCCTTTCTTTTGTCTTTGAAAGCAATGGTGGTTTCGATAGATAAATCTTCCGGTTCTTGAGGGCTTGCCGACACTCTTCAGTCCATTCAAACTGATTCTGCTTTTTGAGAACTGAGAAGAATTTAAAACTTTTTTCGGAAGATCTAGAAATAAACCTACCCAAAGTTGCTATTCTCCCTGTCAGTCTTTGAACTTCCTTTTTATTTGTTAAGACATCAGGTATTTCCTCTATGGCTTTAATTTGAGCGGGATTTACCTCTATTCCTCTGTTTGATACAAGGAAACCCAAAAATTTGCCTGATTGCACTCCAAAAGCGCATTTCTCTGGATTTAACTTCATATACCTGCGTAAAATATCAAAAGCAGTAGAGAGGTGCTGGAAATGGTCTTGTGCTTGTGTTGATTTTACCAACATGTCATCAATGTAAACCTCCATCGTTTTTCCCAGATGTTGTTGGAACATCTTAGTCACTAACCTTTGATAGGTGGCTCCAGCGTTTTTAGGCCAAAAGGCATGACTTTATAACAATAAGTCCCCCTATTTGGGATAAAGGAGGTTTTTTCCTTGTCTAAAGGATCCATTTTAATCTGATTATAACCAGAATATGCATCTAGAAAGCTTAATAGTTCATGACCTGCGGTGGCATCAATCATTTGATCTATATGAGGCAATGGGAATGAATCTTCGGGGCATGCTTTGTTTAAATCAGTATAATTTATGCATACTCTTCACTTGCCATTCTTTTTAGGTACTACCATGGTGTTTGCTAACCAGTTAGGGTACGTTACCTCTCGTATCGAACCAATCTTCAAGAGTTTTTGAACCTCTTCGTCGATCACTTTGTTCTTGAATGGTCATTGCTTTCTTTTCTTCTGCTTAACAGGTACGAAGGACGGATCTTCATTTTGTTTATGAGTCATCACTTCTGGTGGGATACCTGTCATATCTGAGTGGGACCATGCAAAGCAGTCTGCGTTAGCTTTTAAATAATCAATCAACTTGCCTCTTTGAGTAGAGTCTAGCCTCGTGCCTATATACACTTTCTGCTCAGGCTGTTGTTCGGATAATGGAACAACTTCGAGCTCTTCCGTAGTTGTTTTGATGTGGTCATCTTCCTTCGGTTCAGGAATGACGTCTGGTCTGGAATCTGTTTCTGTGTGGTATAGTATACCTTCCGTGGTAACTTGATTTTCCTTCTCGTATGTATTTTCTTTCGTACTTGTTTCAGCAATAATACCTTCCGTACCTATTTGAGCAGTAATTTCTTCCATGCCTGTTTGGGCGGTGATACCTGCTTGGGAGATTTCCTTAACTCATAATTCTTCCACCTCTATTTTCTTGTTGTAGTGTACCACATAATTTATATGTTTAGCGGTCTGTTGATCTCCTTTGATTTATTGAATCCCCCATTCAGAGCGAAATTTAATTACCTGATGCAACGTGGAGGGTATCGCTTTCATGTCGTGGATCCATGGTCTTCCAATGATCACGTTATAAGCCATGTGAGTATCGATGACTTGGAACCTACTCTTTTGATCACCCTCTCAGCATAAGTGCTAAGCTCAATTTCTTATTTTGTTATAACTGTCGATTTATCAAACCCTGATATGGCTCATGCTTTTGGGACTACTTGATTCCCCAGTAGCATTTCCTCCACGACTCTTAGCAAAATGATATTGACTGAACTGCCTAGATCAATCAACACTCTTTTTACGTTAGTTTCATGAATAAATAAAGATATTACCAGAGCATCTAATCCGCTGCTATCTGCATCATCGAAGGTTATATCGTCTTCTCCCCGAGCATGTTTCCCATGTGTAATTGTGAACTTTGTGGATGTTTTGCAAATCACTCTGTTTACTTCTTCACCCACCTGTATTACTTTAACGGTTCGTTTTGGAGAAGGAGGCTTTGGGGGCTCCTGCATGTTCCTCATGTATGCCTGTTTACCTTTATCACTAAACAATTCTGTTAAATAGCCCTGTTTTAAAAAATTTTCTACTTCACCTTGTAAAAATCTGTAATCCGCAGTTTTGTGCCCATGATCATTGTGAAATTCAAACCAGTGATCTGTGTTTCTTTTACTTGGATTTGACTGCATCTCTTTGGGCCACTTAACCTTGTCTCCCATGTTCTTCAATATTGAGACAAGTTCAGTAGTACTTACATTAAAGGTATGATCCCCAATTTGAGTAATACCTCTGGGTCGTTCATCTCGATCTTTTCTTGATCTAGACGAGGATGAGACTACATCTCTTCTTTGTGGCCTATAGTCCGACCTAGTGTTTTCGAACCTGGGGCGGATATCACGTCCTGAGGGTCCTAAGTAAGGATCGTACCTGTTTTTACCAGATCTTCTATCTGATTCAGGATGTCTGGATTTGGGATGATCTTCATCTCTCGAACGAGCAATGATATCTTCTTCTATTCTGAGTTTAGTACTGTACCTGTTATATACATCGTTCAAGGTTATGGCGGGGAATTCTCTTAGATTCTCCTTAAGTCGCCTGGTGGCTTCTGAGCTTTTATCGTTCAAGTTGCTTGCAAATTCCATGACTGCCCAATTATCAGGCACCCTGGGTAACTGCACTCTCTCTCGTTGAAACCTGTCTACGAACTCACGGAGTAGTTCCGTGTCTCCTTGTTTTTTTTGAATATGTCTTCCATTCTCTTCTCAACTTTTTGTGCACCAGAGTGCACTTTTATAAATGAATCTTCAAGCTCAGCAAAAAAGTCAATAGAATTTTCAGGGAGAAGAGAGTACCAGGTTTCCCCTTTGGTAAGTGTTTCCCCAAATTTTTTGACTAGGACTGATTCAATCTCTTGTTTCGTTAAGTCGTTGCCTTTTACCCTAGTAGTGAAAGCAGTCACATGGTCGCGTGGGTCAGTTGTTCCATCATATTTGGGAACGTCAGGCATTTTAATCTTCTTGGGTATAGCCAAAGGTGCCGCACTTGGCTTCCAAGGTTGTTGAGAATATCTATCAACATCGATGCCTTTAATGACAGGTGGTACACCAGGAATTTGTTCGATGTGATCGTTCTGCTCCTTCATATGTTTCTGCATAGTTAGCAGTAAATTTTGTAATTCTGAGTTATTATATATACCTGGTCTCGTTTCGAGAGATTCATTAGGAGTATCTCCTCTTCCTAAGTTTGCAAACCAGATTGAGGATTTTCCATGGTGATGGTGTTATTGGGAGGTGGCGTCAGCGGTGTAGGCAACGCTGCCGGTAATCCTCTCACAAATTCTTGCAAAGCTTGGCTCATATACTCTTCAATCATTTTCTTTACACGATCTTGTTCCACAGTTTGATCATTATTACAATTGTTGTTATTGGATCTTTCTGGGGATTGTTCCCTCGAACCACGTGGGGTTCCTGAAGGCGATGGAACTGGGGTTCCACTTCTTTGCTGGTTGTTGTCGTTGGGGTTTGACATAATTCAATGGATATCACTTGAAAAGTAAACAAAGATTATCAGTTTTCCGGTAACAGAACCAATTTGTTTAACCAAAGAATTAGACCATTTGACTAAAGCTTATTTTTAAGATGAATACGGGTTACTGATAACCAAAATAGTGGGAAAACAATATTGCAGAAATAAAAGATAGACGTTGATTGTATTCGAAAATCAGATGCCTTTACAAGCTGTATTAGGAGATTCTTATAACGTACGACTCTTGCTATGGTTACTCATTAATGACTAATTATGACATTAATGAGGCATTACAAAGGATAACGGTAATTGGGGTTCAGTTAAATAACGTTCGAGTAATCAATTGTGGGTCCCTGAATCTGCTCGTAGCTTTGTCTAGATTCACTTTGACCATGCCTCTCTCCCGTTTTGATCAAGTTGAGTTTTCCGTGGCTAATAAGTTTGTGAGTTTACTGAACCGTGCCTCTTTGTATCGTATCTCTTCAAGGAGTCACGTCCAGCTGTCGCGTTTTTCTGTGTCTACGTGACTGGCTAAGTTGTCAAAAGCTGGCTTACGTGTGAAACTCTTTTTTACCAATACATATATGTCTATAGAATTAGAACTAACAAGAATGTATTTATAATTCCTGTAAATCAACCAAGCAAGACAATTAGGTATATGTCTATCCTAACCGCGAATCCGTTCCCCGATGCCCAGGTTCAAGAACTTGCTCTACTCAATCCTATATGAAATCTAGAATTCTCACTTTCGACTTCAATTCTAGATTCGTAGATAGTATTCAATTGGTGATCAAACAATCAAATAATTAAGCACAAGATTGAATAAATGAACCAATATGATAAATCAAGAAATCAAAATCAATATCAGAATAACAATAGTCATGAAAGAACCATAACCCTAGAATGTGAAGTTTAGCTCCACATAGACATGGTAGCAAAACAACAAATAATACAAAGAAACATAAGAATTACTAAGTTTGGTGGAAGAAAAATGGAACTTGATGAATTCCGGCCTCTACAGCGGCTCTGTGCTTGTGTTTTTTTTTTTTCAAAATAGATTTAGGACCCCTTTTATATGAATTGGGGGCGTATAGGACCGAAATAACCTTGTCCTGTGCAGAATAGGAGACTTCTCCGGCACAACGTCCAGACCGGCGCCTGGCGCTAGACCTGGCGCACAAAGCAGTGACGATTTTGCCGTTTTTTTTCTTCTTGCTGCGTCATTCTTCATTCTGATTTGTATCTAACCTTCCATTCCTTTCACGTTTTTGTCTTGCTTTCTTAGTTTTCAATTCTTTCTTTGTCACTTATTTGCATTTTGTTTCATTTGTCTTCTTTCTTCCTTATTTTTTTTTCTTTGTCGTCAAATAATCAAAGGCCTCTTGTTATAGTGTATAAAATACGCATTAAACATTTACTTTGTTCTAAATTTCGTCTTTAATGTACCTACACATAAAATAGACTCAATTAAGCACAAATATAGTATAGTTTAGCATTAAAGTACCTAAAATATAAGGTAAGTAATGCACTAAAAATATGAAGTTATAGCCAAACATCACCCTCGGTCAGATCCACCCTTCACTATGGTGCATAGTGATCATGTTGCGCTTCTTCTCCAACGAGGCCAGGGGATTGGAGTTTACTCTGTACTGGACTCGGCTCTATCGAGGGCTAATTAAGCTTCATTGTCAAGCAGCAAAGATTTTATTCTCGAGCATCGACGAGTATAAAGATCGAGATTGAATGAGCCGATTCATACATGTGAGGAACTGTGATATAACTAGACTTAACTGATATAAAATTAACTAAATAAAAGTAATTTTAAGCATCTAAGTGCCTAAAGTACTTTTTATGTGTTTGAGTGGGTTTTATAAGTGTGTGGATAGATATAGTAAAACTAAAAATAAACAGTAAGACGTTTGGTAAAAAAGTGCCAATGAGC
Source organism: Nicotiana knightiana (assembly GCA_005239525.1). Taxonomy (NCBI): domain Eukaryota; kingdom Viridiplantae; phylum Streptophyta; class Magnoliopsida; order Solanales; family Solanaceae; genus Nicotiana; species Nicotiana knightiana. The sequence goes on from ML406411.1 coordinate 107,798, forward strand.
ACATTTTTCTGTTAAAATTACTATACTATCCTTAAATATGTTAACATTGAAGATGTCGTTCTTGGAGACTTCTCTAAAAACCTTTGAAATTATTTTGTATTTTGATAAATATGTTAAGCTTTCTAAATTTAAAAATAAAGGTACTAAAATCTGTACGAAGCTATCTTGATTCTAAATCCGTGCATTGAAAATCTCCTATCGAACTTCAGGGGCTAAGTATCCAAACTTCTAAATGCAGCAACAATGTTATGTACGAATTGAGAAAATAGTGGCAAATACCAGAAACATTATGCTCCACTAGTAAACCCAACTCCGAGTAAATAGTATTTCATCTGTTTCAATTTAAATATACATTTTTTTTATTAGTCTGTTGTAAAAACAATGATATATTTCTATAATTCGAAATAATTCAAATTTAAATTCTTCATTTTACTCTTAATGAGAAACTTTTATAATCACACAAATATCATGACCTCACAAAAATTTTATCTCTTAAATTTTTAAGATCACAAATTTTAAATTTTTTTTTAAACTTCGTGCGGAATCAATTACCTCGCCTAAATTAACAAAGAAGGAGTAGATAATCATAGTAGATAAGCAAAGGGGGCGAGCACGGGAGGGATTCAGTGGAAAGAAGAAATGAAAATAACAGTAGACTAGGGATATCGCAGGAATTATGAAAATTTACAATGGATACAAATGTAAATAGGTCAACCAAAGATAAATTAAAAGGTGAGGTTGTCCTTATGGCTTTAACTTATTTTAAGTATTTTTAAAAATTGTTAAACACTGAGTAAAAAAGTTTTAAAAATCTTAAAAGTTAGTCTGACCAGCTTAAAAGTCAATCCAAACACAATAGCGGACCCAGAATTTTCATCAAGCGAATTCAACACGTGAAGAAGTAAATGTATAAAAAACTCACCAAAATAATTTTTTACTAATACTAATACTAAAAATTAAAATATATTATTAAAATTAATCTCTTCGAGGAAATTTATGATTTAGCGGTTAGTAAGGATTTTTTCGAAGGTATGCTCTTGTAATCTCATCAAGCTCATGTGGATGATAGTCCTTAATGGATGTTTTTTCTTTTGGATGAGCTTTTAAGAAATTCAAATCTACTCTTTACCTTTATATTTTTTAGAGGAATGAGGTTGTTATTGTAATTGGTTAAAAATTTCTTCCACAAGAGGATCAATTTGAGAGGATGAACTTTTTTCTTGAACAATAAGACACTTATATTAATAATAATAATAACATGGAAAGCAAGCTACGGTACTTTACCCATAGCATTGTCTTTCATACAAACTTCACTTAGGGGAACAGTTATGCCTTCTAAGGCACATTCATTGCCTAATGCAGCTAGGTTATTACACACATTTGAAGAACATGTTCGAGAATACATAAAGCCATCCCGATCTTTGCCAAAAGCGTCCATTGCAAAGGCATGAGGAAGCATAAAGTAACAAAGTTTATTATAACAAGGAGCCATTAGAGCCTTTTTTGCTAGTAGATGTACCACCATGTTCCCCTCCCTGAAGCTATGTTATATTGTGATCTCCCTTTGCTTGACTGCCTTATCCAGTAACAACCTCCATTCATAAATTAAGTCATTGTAAGTTGGATAATCATCATGAAGGAATCGTATGACCTCCGTGGCATCTGATTCCACTTCGATGGGGAATATATGTTCTTTGATGATTATTTGAAGTGCCTGCCAAAATGCTTGAAGTTCTGCTTGAACCAGAGATGTTGTGTGATGTTTATCGTAGTAGCCTAGTATCTAATCACCTTTGTTATTGCGGATAATTCCACTAATTCCACCATGGAGGAGATTCTTGTCAAACGCGCCATTAAAATTGATCTTATACCACTGTTTTGGAGGAGCCTGTCGCCTAACTTTGAATTATACTTGATAGTGTTAGTGGTAGGCTTAGATGGTAGGAGATGGTATTCCAATGCTTGGTTAAGAATTTTTCTTGTGTTAATGGGCGTGCTAGTATTATTCACATTGTTTTCATTTATGTTTTGCCATATGGTCCATAATGTGAAAGGAAAAGTTTCTTCCCAAGAGATGTGTTTGAAGTTTTTTTTTGGGTTTCTAGTGCGAAGAAAATCCACCCAATGATCGATGTGCCCTAACGCAATGACGTCCACTCCCATAGACTACCAAAAAATTTTTACAATTGTATTCCCAAAAGATGTGGATTATAGACTCATTGGTATCCTTGCAAATAAGACAGTTTCTGTCGATATTAATACCAATTTTGCCAAGGCATTCCCTAGTAGGGAGACGAGTGTGGTAGCATTTCCAAAGAAAGAGTTTTATTTTCCTTAGGCACTTGGCATTCCAGAGCTAATTGAAATTAGCATTTGGGGTTGTGGTTCAATTAATTTTTAACAATAATTTTTGGTGAATACACCACTAGAATTTATACTCCAAATGAGATCACTGGCACTTGAAGAATGAGATGTTAGGATTAAGGAGTTGATATTTGTAATAATACTTTGAGAAAGTTCGAATGATATTTTCCTAAGGTTCCAATTATTATTTTCCCTGATGTCATTTATTGTTAGACAATCTTCTTTATAGTTGAGGGGATCTATAACATTATTTCAAAGGTTTGTGCAATTTGGGATCCAATTCGCATCCCATAAGTTTATGTTTGAGTGTTGGTTAACTGGCCACCTTATTCCTTGTTTACAAACGTTCCAACCTTTTAATAGGCTCCTCCAAGTATTATACCATCCGCTAGATTTATGGATATGACCATATAAACTAATAAGGACATGAGCCTAGAGGGAAGAAGGATTATTGAGGGTTCTCCAAGCAAGGCTACCTAGTAGAGCCAGATTTTTGGACTCAGCTTTCTTGATGTCTAGGCCACCAGTTTCCTTAGTGTTGGTAACCATGTTCCAACCAATAAAGTGAAGTTTTTTCTTATCAATAATAGTGCCCCAGAGGAAATCCCGTTGGATCTTGTCAATTTCCTTTAGAGTTTTACTAGGCAGAAGAGCTAATTGCATTTGGTGATTAGGGATTGTGTTTAGAGTAGAGGTTATGAGAGTGCATTTACCCGCCATACCGAGCCACTTAGCATTCCAATTATTTAGTCTTGCCCACATTTTATCAATGGTAGGTTGATAGTCTTTGTGCCTAGACTGGTGGCGAGGCATGGGAAACCCTAGATAATTGCCAAATGATTCACTAATTTTTATTTCAAAGGTGTTCATGGCCATAACTATTTGTTCATCAGTGCAAGACTTTGACACAATTATTTTCGATTTGTCTTTGTTGATATTAAGCCCAGAAAGGCAACAAAAGGTATCCATACTCCTCCACATTGTGGTGATTATTTTAGTGTTTGCTCGACCCATTAGGGTTAGGTCATCCGCAATGAACAAGTGTGACAATGGGAGGCATTTGTTATTAAGCTTAATGGGGTCCTAATTATGAATGTCCACTTGGTGTTCAATATTTGTTGATAGCATGTCCATGCATAAGATGAAGATATAAGGAGACATGGGGTCACCTTGACGGATGCCCCGTGTGAGAGAAAATTCCTCAGTTTTATTGCCATTTACTAATATGGCGATTGTACTAGTTCATATACAGCTAAGGATTAAGGAAGATATGTTGGGGGGAAAGTTAAAATATCGTAGAGTTCTATAAATATAAGACCATTCTAGTTTATCAAAAGCCTTTTCCAGGTCAAGCTTTAGGATACAATTTTGCTTTCCTTTACGGGCGTTAAACCGTTTTAACACCTCTTGGATAATAATAGCATTATCACTAGCTCGCCTATCTTTTACAAAGCTTGCTTGTTGATTATTAATAAGGTATTTTAGGAAAGGCTTGATTCGATTGGCAATGACTTTTGTGACAATCTTATACAAAGTGTTACATAAACTGATAGGCCTGAAATTTTTTACTTGATTAGCATTACTAAATTTAGGGATTAGAAAAAGGTAAGTTATATTAACTTCTTGAGGTATAATCCTTGTCTCAAAATATTTTTGGCAAAAATTAATAACCTTATTGCCGAGAATTTGCCAAAATTTCTGGAAGAAAAAAGGGTGCAGACCATCAGGTCCAGGTGCCTTGTTTGGTTTAAAGGAGAATACTGCTCTTCTAATTTCATGGTTTTTTAGTTTACTATCAAGGGTAGACAGATCAATTTTTGTGAAAGAAGCCTCCATTTTTATGGTTGACCAGTTAGTGTTTTCATGAGAAATTGTAAAAATGTTCTGAAAGTAATTGGTAACATAATTCATTAGAGCATTTTGGTTCTCTATCCAATTTCCTGAGATGTCTTTACAAAGACAATATTGTTTCTACGTCTCCGATTAGTGGCTTGAATATGGAAGAATTTTGTATTCGCATCCCCATTGTTTAACCAATTAACCCTAGAGCGTAGTTTCCAATAATCCTCCTCTAATTTAAGGATAGTGTCATATTTCTCAAGAAGGTTCACTTCGAGGTCTCTAAGGAATTGACTAGTTTGGTAATTAGGAGAGTTTTGAATACCCTCTTTCCAATAAACATTTTTCTTAACCTCTTTGTAAATCTAATTTTAGTGGCTCATGAACTACCCGTCCTTGAGATAGTTGTATTGAATTATTTTGCAATTTTCTTAATAGTTTTGATGATATATTCATTATAGTAGAGGCTTGTATTATTGGGTTTACCTAGCGGGTTAGATTAGGTATCATCACGAATTAATTCGAATTTAAATCGGGACAACACAAAAACCAGCATGCCTAACAACTTGTGCGTACACTAATACGTGGTATGGTTGTTTAATGACTTGTTAAGGCGGATCCATTATAAGTCAATAAGTTGATCTTGACCGCTATCGCGATCCATTTTTCGCAATCATGGACATGTCCTCTATCGCACCCTTTACCCACTATCATCACATCGTATTCACTGATATTTTTCTGCAACTGCGATCGCACCAGCTTCATAATTTCAGGAACTAGTTTGTAATTTCAAATTGTCTCAAACCTTGTCCGGACCACTCGGGATTCAATCCAAACCAATCTAACAAGTCCAAAATAGGAATATCAACTTTTACAATGCTTAAAAAGTAATTTGGGACCCAAATACTCAAAAGTCATTGAGTTGTTACAAATATTTATCCTAACAGTATGTCTAAAATAACCTTTATTTCTCTATTGATGTTTCAATAGATTATTAGTTGAAGAAATTTTGGAAATTAATAATAAGTATATTCGTTTTTCTAAATCAATAAATATTTTAAAATAAAATCAGTTTGTTGATATGAATAAAGCGATTACTAAAATACTCCCGAGACTTACATAAGAGAAATGAAGGTGGGAGCAAGACAATTTATTCGCTCTAAATCCCCTCAAGGCAATCAACATTAAAGTTAGCAAAGCAATGACAACGTTTATTTTCAGATGACATGCATGTTGAAAGATTCAAATTCATCTTTATTAAAATACTGTTTTTTAAAGTTTAATGATTCAAATGACGCATGAATAGAGCTATTTTAAAATCTTCTAGGGAGGTGCTATTCCATATTTTAGTATCATAAACATGAATGATTTAAATCAAGGTTTTATTCAGTAAAGGCAGAATATGGAAGTATTAATTAATATTAAATTTACTAAAGCCAAATTTGAAGAATATATTATATCACAAGTCACGAGACCACCAAATTCAAGAGGAAGAAATAAACAAATCTATAAGACGGTCATACCTTTGGTTCCAGTTTTTTTCAGACATCTTAGTCATCAATTAACAATTTAAAACTAAAATAATGGTTCAAATTTTTTTGTTTCTTAGGCAACAGCAGAGAATAAAAACAAGGTATATGCAGTTGAATTATGCTTAGTTAAGCTGATCTCATTTTATTGTTTTCAATTGTGTTTGACCAATTTTAGATTCAATTTTGAAGTATATAATCTTACTTTTAGTTTTTAAACCATGAATATAACTTTTGCTGCCGTAGGATATACATTCTTTATTATTGACCAGATTAATGTATTTGAAAACTATGTCTGAATACGTATTGCGTTATATTTGGTTCCACGGAAGGTAGGAGAAAGATTTATTTCATCATTTCGAGTATACAACGGTTACAGCCAATTGTTTGATTGAAATATATTAATGTTATTCTCAAATATACACGCGAGTATAGGTGGTCAATTAATACTAAAGTGATGAGTAAAGTTTCAAACCCTTAGACATTTATTGTTAATTACCTACCAAATCAACTAAAATTCCATAATCTAATCGAGTTACCAAGATTGAATTTTTGTTATTAAACTACAATTGCAATAATAAAATAATGACTAAACTACCACCGCAAAGAACTTTTAAGAATTACTTCAGTAGAGATGAATGTTCCAGGGTTGTGATAAATTCACTCATCCTATTGAGTTCTAGTTAATTTTTCTTTAACTTTTTTTTATGGTTGCTAATTCACCGGGCTATCTTTACTCGAAGTATTCTCTCGAATTACTACTCGCTTATCCAAGTTAGATTTACACCTATTTTTTTTATGGAATTAATAATCTACCAAGAGCGCATTATGATTACAATATTAAATTAAATGCGATAATTGGATATATTCAATTCCTAATCACAAATCTGCCCCTTAACCCTAGCGATAAGATCACACTCTGTCTAACTCTTCTCTAATCTTAGAACAACTTTCCCAAACATATCATAGATAGTTAAGTTAGTTGTTGGCCAAAGAATCAAAACAATCATAATATGAAAATGCGAATCAAATAAGAAATTAACTATCAAGCGTCAATTTTCATGGCTATCCACACCCCTAGTATTATAGAACTTAGCAACAAAATGTTAGTGGCTTAGTGGCTTTTTATTTATAATAATCAAGTAACACGTTCAGTACAAAATGTTCAAGATTCAAAGTATGTAAACCAAAAATAAATTACTCCAACCTAGGGTTTAATACCCTAACATTGGAGCTAAAAAAAGAACTCCATAATATTTGAATATGAAAAGGCATGCATGAGCCATCCTATTGGTCTTGGATTCCAAATGAAGATACTCAATGTAGCCTTATACCTTGATTTGGCAAATGTAGTACCTTCCCTGATCTCGCAACAGTTCTAAGTTGAATCTCTATCTCGACTTTGTAGAGCATATCTATAGATAGCTCCACAAAATGAGACAGCATTTGGAAACCTGCTCCCATGAACCTGGATATGCTCCCAAATTGCAGCTTGAATACTAGTTGCATGACGTAAATTTTCCTCTGTGCCTATACCCATGTTGACGCTTGTACTGTATCGATTGTAAAGTCTTCCATGTTGGATTGTTAGTCATGGAATGTTGCTAAATCCAGATAGAACATGTTGAGGTATGATACACCACCCTTAACCTGTAAAGATCATAGCTTGACCCAATAGAACAGTTTTAGTCCACAAGGGATTGGGCATAAAAGATAATACTACTATCCTTAGAGGAATCGTTAACATATGAATCTCAAAGCCTTTAAAAGTACCTGCAACAAAGCCACACGTTGTCATAATAACGATTGCACGAGTATTTTGTGCAATAAAGTTAATAAGAAGAGATTAGAGAATAAAGAACGTGCTGATCCGTGCTCTAAAGATGTACCATACGGTACGTTTTCTGTCTCCAATATATCGTCCTGTCACGCCCGGAAATCCTTATCAAAGGAGCACAATGGTGCCTAACCTTACTCACTAGGCAAGCCAACAGTTAAGAAAAACAAAAGGAGCAAAACTAAATACTTCACAACATATTATCATAAAAAAGAGTAAAGCTCTAAAGTTACATAATAAGTCTAAAACCAATACAACCATTTAAACAACTCCGTAAGACTAATGTCACTGAGTACATGAGCTTTAAAGAGTATTAAATACAAAGTCTGAAATAAGTACAACACTGTCTCAAACAAATAGACAGTAAAAGAGATATAGGAAGGTGACTTTAAGGCCTGAGAGCGGATATACAACACTACCTTGAGTCTCCAAAGTATCCAAGATAGGCACCTCTACGAACTCCGTTGGTACCAATGTCTAGATCTGCACAAGAAGCGCACAAGTATAGTATGAGTACAACCGAACCGATGCACGCAGTATGTATCGAGCCTAGGACTGGCATGTGGGTCGGTTCTGGCACTAAACGGGCCAAGTGGGCTGGCCCAAACAGTCCCGATCCCGGTCCAAATGGTCTTTTTGTAGGAACCGGCCCAGGACCGGGCCCACAAACTCATGGTCCTGGGCTAAACGGTCCCGGCTCGCGAGCTAAGTGGGCCCAACGAATTTTTTTTTTTTAAAAGTTAAGAGAAATTAAAGATATTAAAAAAAATATCTAAGACAATTCCTTGTAAATTTTATCATGTTCATCAATAGTTGGATTAGAATAAAGAGCATTCATTAATCCATGGTTTAATTGTTCACCAACTCCAATATTATTGCGAAATTGACTCTCAATAAATTGTAATAAACTGTTATCGCTATCAAGAATAGCAGGTGTAGGACGGATATGAGATTTGGTTCGGGGAGCCGGGGGCAGTGGAGGACGAACATATTGACCACTAGATTCTCCACTCTTGAATTTTTTCTTATTTTTACCAATTTTTTTTTAAGGAAGCCATCTTAATTAATCAAGTAATAGAAAAATAAATAAAACAAACAAAACTATAATAGTAAAACTTAAGAGTTGGAATAAGTTTACCGAATTGAGGAACAATTTGTTGAAAATTGATTATCGTTGAAGACATCAATTCACCAACTTTATAATTTTTTCACAAATTTTAACAATAAAGTAAGCAATAGTTCCAATTATAGAAAAAAATTAGAGATAGATTGTGATAGATTGATGAATTTGTAAGAAAATTAAAGAATAAGGGGGGTTTTTATAGTTGAAAATAGGGAAAAAGTATAATTATAAAATGTTTGTGGTTAAAACAAAGTTGGGGGGAGGGGGGGGGGGGGGTTAAATAACTATTTTGTAAATTAGCCAACGACTAGATTTTGGGCTACCTAACGGAATTTTTTTTAAAATTTAACCGTTGGGACCGTTTGGCTCGCCAGGGACTGGTCCAGTTCCGGTCCCAAACGATCCTGGTACTACCGATCCTAATGTGGAGAATCGGCCCAGAAGCCCGAACCATGCCCGCGAACACCGGTACTACCAGTTCTGTCCCGTTTGGTCCGTTTGGCCAGTTTGGCCCGCGACCCCGGGCCGATCGCGGTCCCGGACCGACCCACTTTTCACCCTTATCGATCCTAACCTCGACGAGATAGCGACAAGGCTATGATAGGACACTTACTTTATCAAAGCTTGTTGAAACGACCCGGCCAAGTGTTTTGCGTATGTCAACCCCATTTCCTTGTTTATTGCCTCTTCTATATTCATTTGTGGTTTTATGACTTTCCGGGGAGGATGGCTTGGTTTCATGGATATTTCGAAGTGAACTGGGACACTTAGTCCCAAGGTTGAAGGCTTAAGTTTATAACATTAATGGAGTTAGACTTTTGTGTAGACGACTCGTGAATAGAGTTTTGATGGTGCAGGTAGCTTCATATGGTGATTTTGGACTCAGGCGTATTTCCAGGGAGGATGGCTTGGTTTCATGGATATTTCAAAGTGAATTGGGATACTTAGTCCCAAGGTTGAAGACTTAAGTTTATAACATGAATGGAGTTAGACTTTTTGTGTAAACGACTCGTGAATAGAGTTTTGATGGTGCAGTTAGCTTCATATGGTGATTTTGGACTCAGGCGTATGTCCGGATGTTGATTTGGAGATCTGTAGGTTGATTTGAGGCTTTTTGGCGAAAGTTGGAAAGTTAAGAGGTTTGACCGAGAGTTGACTTTATTAATATCGGGTTCAGATTTTGGTTCCGAAAGTTGAAAAGGGTATGTTGTGTAATTTGGGACTTGCAAGCAAAATTTGAGGTCATTCAGAATTAATTTTGTATGATTTGGCATTAATTTTAGAAGTTGGAAGTTCATTGTTTCATCAGACATGAATTGGGGTGCAATTCGTAGTTTTGATGTTCTTTTATGTGTTTTGAGGCTTTGAGTATTGTATTTTTTGGACTTGTTAGTATGTTTGGATGGGGTCTCGAGGGCCTCGAGTGTGACTCGGATGGAGTTCGGTTCATCTTTGGACTTAGGAGTTTGGCTATAGTTTCTGATGCCTGGTTCTTTCGCACCCGCGATAGATGGGTCGTAGGTGTGACGCCACAGAAGCGGCTTCATGGTTGTAGAAGTGGAAAGGGGAGCTATTGAGGGAGTTTGCAAATGCGGACAGTTGGACGAGGTGTGGAGCCGCAGAAGCGGACGAGCAGGGAGTTAGTGACTTGTGCATATGCAGAGGAATTCCCGCAGGTGCACTTCCTTAAACCGCAGGTGCAATTTTACTGGACAAATTTTTTATTCGAGGGGTTTGAATGTTTTCTCTTTTTGGGAGATTTCTAACTCGGCTAAGGACGATGTTTAAGAAGTGTTTTTGCTATAATTGAAGATGTAATGGAAGTATAATCACTTTTGTTGATAAATATTGATTACCCATTGATTATTACACCTAGTTTATGCGAGCTTGAAGTGAAATATTTTGAGACCATGGTATTGGAGAGTGACATTTGGTTATTTGAGGGTCGATTTGTGGATGGAATTGGATGAAATTAATATGGCTGGACTCGTTATTGAATGGGTGTTCGGAATTTGTTAATTTTGTTAGATTCAGGGGTGTGGGCCCAGGATTGACTTTGCATATTTGATTCAAAACTTTAGCGTACCTTTTGGAATTGTTTCATATGGATATTATTGATGGTATTAAGTTCTTTTGGCTAGATTCGGGCCCTTCGAAGATTGACGCACACATGAAGGGCTTGTCAGAGGAGTGATTTTGCTTGCTTGAGTTAAGTATCTTACCTAAACTTGGTTGAGGTACTAGTTGCCTTAATTATTTGTGATAGCTACGTGCTATGGGTGCACATATGTGTGGGGTTTGAGCCCATGTGTGAGCATCGAGGTATTTATCCATGCTTGGAGTAGTGCTTAAGCTACGATATGCCTAGAGTTGACTGCTAAGCTTTAATCTATAATGTTTCTCATAATTGTAAACTTGTTGTGAACTATTTGAGCTATGCTTTAGGTTACATAGAGGCTAATTTCCTGAATGAACGTGGTAACTGTTATTTCTGAGATGAAATTTTAGATTTGAGCTATGATAGCACACTTTACACATGCCTACATTTTAGCATGTCATTTATACAAGTCCAACAGCATGAGATATGTTATTCCTTCATCATATACATGTATTATTGTATATTTACTTTTGTGTGATATGATTTGGACGGGATGCATGTGAACACGTTGGGCGGATTGTGTTGTTATGCATGTGACCACTCTAGATGGATTGCTTTGTTATGCATGTGACCACGTCGGGCGTATTGTGTTATTATATATGTGACCACGCATGGCGGATTGTGTTATTTTGTCTGTGACCACACCAGATGGATTGTACTGTTATGCCTGTGACCTCGCCGAGCAGATTTTGATATTGAACTTGTACGCCGGGCAGGTAGCACATTGAATTGGCCGTGTATGCGCGTGGATACAGATCCATCCCCTAGGGTCACCCTCTCACGTTCGACTCTTGACGGTGTACATGCATATTTGTGGAAACTGATCAGTGGTTTGGTACGTATATGGAATTATTGAGGAAAATCTGGCCATTGTTTGTTTTGGATTTTGCATTTCATCTTGTCACGAAATTTCCTTGGTCATTTCCCCGATTTACTTGCATATCACCTTTATATGCTGGATCATTGAGAGAGTCGATTACTTGGGTAATTGTGCACACACACAGAGATAGTTCTTTATGTGCCTTATACTTGATCATATTATTGTTATATACTTGGTTGATTTATGATACTGTATATGATATAAGTCTAATTTATAATTCTTTCTTCTTTTACCTCGTCAAAAGAGTTATTATAGTTGATGAGTACATTGAGTTGGTTGTACTCATGCTACACTATGCACGTTCTTGTGAAGATGCAGTTGTTGGGTCAGCGATCAGTAGCGGAGTTGCTTGTTAATTTGAGTAACGAGAGACGGGATAGAGCTGCATTCTCACCCGCAGTCTTGGCATCTCTTTTCTTGTGTACTATCGTCTTTATTTTAAACACTATTGTAGTTGGTCATTTTAGACTTGTATTTCCGTATTAGAGCTCATGACTTTGTAATTACTATATTTGGGGGATTCATTATGTATTAGCCTTATTTTGTTACATAGTGGTGTCACGCCCAAAACAGGGAGAGCGCGACCAGCGCTCAACTGAGTGAACCCGGCCGATCAAGCCTGTTAGATACTTTCTACCGAAACTCACTCATGAAAAAGAGGTGACATATATTCATTAATTATACAATTGGGAGATCATGAATACACTACCAAAACCTTTCTATTAGTTTCTTAATTTTTAATATCTCAAAATATACGCATGTTTATAGGCTAAATTGGAACAACTGATTCATTCAAACATAACATGAATTGTTTGACTTCACCCAGCACCGACATACAATCCACACAATGCCTACGGAGCATCTAAAAGATACAAAAGAGTATAATGATAGTGTCGTCAACAAGGCTCTGGCTATACCTCAAAACATGATAACACAATGTACAAAAGATACATGACTCCGGAATGAGGTGGGGCTCACCAAGTCTGCTAGGAGGAAGGTGTACTGCTATCTTTGGTCAATGCTACCTCCTGTGGAACCACCAACATCCATTAAAGATACAGCGCCCCCGACAAAAGGGACGTTAGTACTGTCGAATAGTACTAGTATGTATAACCAAACACCATTTCAATAGAATGAATAATAATACACAGAAGAAAATCATGATATCAATAGAAGCCTCAAACAATACCAAAACATCAAGTTAAGAACCACATAAGTTTTCAAGTCACTTTTCATGTTTTTAGGTGGGGAGCTCTTTAATTCCAATATACCATTATTCACAATACCACCGTACTTTTACACGGAGTCCGATCACGGCCCGATCGGCTAGGCCGCCTCATTTGAGACATTAACCACAATCATAATTTTCAGTGCAATCACCACTATGTCTGCGGCATGGCGTCCGATCACGGCCTGATTGGCTAGGCCACCTCATTTGAGACATTAACCACAATCACAATTCCAGCACAATCACCATAATTTGTGCGGCATGGCGTCCGATCACGACCCGACCTACTAGGCCGTCTCACCCGAGATATTACCCTTTACTATCAATCATCTCACTTCATACTTCTTTCACATCCTTTCAATTCATTGGCACTAGTGGCCACAATCATAATATCATTCCTGGCACTTGTCCGTATCTCATATTTCATATTTTACATTTTCATTTCTTTACTTTCATGGATCATCATCGTAAATATCAACAAATAAAATTTCACGAAAATCGCAACTTCAGGTTCATTAGCAGTAAAAACTTTAAACATAGTGGAAGTACTTACAAAGCACAACATTAAGTAAAACAACCACATTTGGGCATAACTTGGGTACATATGTTTTTAGACAATTCTATTTTTGAAGTCATTTTAAAACAGTTGAGTCGAGGCTCATTTCATAATCTTTCCCACGTCCTCTCTTTTTATTGGCACCAATAGCCACAATGATAACTTAAATCTTGGCACGTTGACCATACTTTATATCCCCAATTCACTTATTTCATTTCAAATATCCTTATATATTATCAACAACAATTACCCAAAGTGGTTCATTAACCCCATGTACCACAACCTAGTGTAACATGCATGGCTTATTTCCAACCCCACAATATACTTGAACTCAGAACCTCTTGCATGAAAGCTTAGGAGTAGGACTTACCCGGATAGATGATAACCTAGTGATTGGCTTCCTTGATTCTTGAAGATTGGTGCAAGATTGGATGATTAGAATGTTAGGTTTCTTCCTTCTCTCTCTAAAATATTCTTACCTCTCTCTAAAGAAAATCAGATTTTACCTTCTAAAATGACCCCCAAGGCCTTATATCAAAATAGGATCGAATTTGACAATTTTTAAAAATGACCCGCGAAGTCAATTATGTGGTAGCAGAATTTTTCTACGACCATTTTGCTATAGCAGAATCATTATGCGACCAATTTTGCGATAGCAGAATCAATTTTTCTACAGTATAATCATTTCTCAGCCCGCAGAATGGTGCTTCAAAATTGCCAATTATCTGCTTCACTCCGCGATAGATATGGGGTCCGCGGAATGAATCTGCGGTCGCACATTGGACCGCAAGAAGGACATTTTCTGCAAAATTTTATCTATAACTCCCCAATGCATTGTACAACCCAAAAATTCCATTCTGCGGCTCATTATCTACAATTTTCAAACAATTTAGCCTACCTCGACACCATGAAACCTTAAATTCCTTAGCAAATATTTTTTTGGGGGCCTTAGAAGTGGTTTCTGTCATATGTTATTTCTGTAAATTCCGTTATTTTGGCTCTTTATTGTTATGTCCGGATTGCCTAGAAAGTGTGTTAGGCGCCATCACGACATGTTGTGTTTTGGGGTCGTAAGAAGTTGGTATTAGAGCCCTAGGTTCATAGATTTATGAGTCATGATCAAGTTTAGTAGAATCTTGCGAATCGGTATGGAGATGTTTGTACTTATCTTCGAGAGGCTATTAAATTTTTATGAAACCTCACTTTCTTGCATTTTTGTCGTGCAGATTTGTTATTTTCGAAAATTGAACTTGACTATTATATTCTCTCATGAATGATGAGGACACATGCGACCGGATCAGGCAGACGACCACCAGAGCCACCAATAGCCGAGGTGTGGCTCATACTACAACCAAAGTAGAATCTGTGGACCCACCAGCTGCTCTAACTGATGAGCATGTACCAGATGTTGTTGAGCTGGCGGGACCAACTCAGGAACCAACAGTACCCATTGTTATTTCTGGACTTCAAGAGGCCTTAGCCTAGATATTGACCATGTGCACAAGCCTGGCTCAAGCGTATTCGATTCCAGCTACATCAGCCAACACACAGACTAAAGAAAGTGCCTAGACTCTTACCACCTATACTCTAGAGCAGCTAACTCAGGGTCACCAGACACCGGGTGTATTGCCTGTTTAGCCAGTTGTTGCTGCTCGGGCCGAGGTTGGTCCACTTATGAGTTATGAAGGGCAGAAGAGGTTAGAGCGATTTGGGAGGCTTAAGACTCCAAAGTTTAGTGGAGAAAAATTAGAGGATGCTCAGGATTCTAGATAGGTATCAACGAATTTTTTGCACAGCAGGTATTTTGGGCACTAGTGGGGTTGCCTTTACTACGTTTCAGAAGCTCTAAAAGAAGTTTGTTCCCCATACTCACAGAGAGGAGTTGCGTAGGAAGTGTGAGTAGCTACGCCTGGAGGGTATGACAGTGACTCAGTATGAGATGATGTTCGCAAATTTGGCTCGTCATGAAGTATCACTGATTTCCACTAAGAGGGAGAAGGTTAGGAGGTTCATTGATGGCCTCAACTATGCTAGTGTTTGGACATATATTTGATTGAACTTGAAAAAAAAAGAGTTTTTGAATTTGTTTTGCAAAAATTATTTTTGAAAGTTGAAGTTATATTTTGACATGCATTTTATTTGAAGAAAATTTGAAGTTTTGTTAGTGGAAGAAAAATTTTCACCCAAAATTGCCATAATCCGGTTATTAGGAACTTTGAAATTTTGAAAATGTTTTCCCCAAAACACGATCATATATCACAAACAAATAATGTTTTCAAATATTTTTTTTAAAATGAAGTCAAAATGTATGGCCAAATGGGAGCTATGGTTTACGTTTCAATATGGATCAAGAGGTTGCGATGGATACTAGGTTTAACGTGGCGATCACTCTAGAGAGGGAGGCCAAAAGGCCTCGTAGTTCAGGTGGTTTCAGTAGTGCCTCAGCTGGGGGCATGTCTTATTACAGAAGAGGTTGTTCTTCTAGACCCGTTCAAGAAGCTTTCCATGTTCCTCGTGGTTCTTCAGTTGGCCAAAGTTCCTAAAGTGCACGCTCAGCTCCGTCATTATTTAGTGCGCTACTGGCACAAAGTGAGCCACATCAAGAGGGATTTCCCTAGACTATTGAGTAGGGTCCCACAATAGAGCTCTTAACATATGATGGCAGCACCTGTAGCTACACCACACGCATAGCCAGCTAGGGGTTGGGCATAGTCAGCACGATGTCATCCTAGAGGGGTAGGTCGATCAGGTGGTGGTCAAGACCGTTGCTACATATTTCCAGCTAGGCTAGAGGCAGTTGCTTCCGATTTTGTGATCACATGTATTGTTTCAGTGTGCCAAGGGGAGGCATGAGTTTTATTTAACCATGGTTCCACTTATTCTGATGTGTCATCATACTTTGCTCATTATTTTGACATGCCCCATTATTCTTTAGTTATGCATGTTAACCTATTTACACCAGTGGGTGGTTCATATATTATGGACCGTGTGCATTGGATGCGTGTGATGGCTATTAGAGGATTAGAGATGAGAATTGATCTTTTACTGCTTAGCATCATTGATATTGACATGATTTTAGGCATGTATTGGTTGTCACCATGTCATGCTACTATGGATTGTCACGCTAAGATCATGACGTTGGCGATGCCGGGGTTGCTTTTGGTTAAGCGGAGAGGTTCCCTATATCAAGTTCCCAGTAGAGGGATTTCATATTTGAAGGCTCAATAGATGGTTGAGAAAGGATGTTTTGCATATTTGGCCTTCGTAAGGGATGTTAATGTTGATGCTCCAACCGTTGAGTCAGTTATGGTAGTGAGAGACTTCTCAAGTTTATTTTCTGTAGACGGGCACTCAACCTATATATTTTCCACCATATTGCATGGCACCGCTGTGGAATTGAAAGATTCAAAGGAATAACTTTAAGAGTTGCTTGATAAGCGCTTCATCGGTCCTAGTATGTCGCCTTGGGGTGCGCCAATTCTATTTGTGAAGAAGAAGGATGGAACTATAAAGATTTCTATTGGCTACTGGCAGTTGAACAAAGTTTCGATTACGAAAAATATCCACTACCACGTATTACCGACTTATTTGACTAGATTTAGGGTGCTAGAGTATTCTCGAAGATTGATTTGAGGTCGAGGTATTATCAGTTAAAGATTCGGGATTTAGATATTTTGAAGACGACTTTCAAGACCCACTATGGGCACTATGAGTTTCTTGTGGTATCTTTTGGGAAGACTAATGCCCAACAACCTTTATACACCTGATGACTAGTATGTTCCAGTCGTATATTGATTCTTTCATCATAGTATTCATTGATGATATATTGGTGCAATCACGCAACTGGGAGGGTCAAAAGCAACATTTGAGGATCAGACTCCAAACTTTGAGGAAGAAGAAGCTATATGCTAAATTCTCCAAGTGTGAGTTCTGACTTGATTTGGTGGAATTCTTGGGCCACATGGTGTTTTGTGAGCGGATCAAGGTGGATCCGAAGAATATTGAGGCAGTTTAGAGTTGGCCTAGACCGTCTTCAGCTATAGAAATTCGAAGCTTCCTACGTTTGGCAGGTTATTATTGCCATTTTGTGGAGGGATTATCGTCCATTACTGCACCTTCGACTAGATTAACCTAGAAGGGTGATCCTTTCAGATGGTTCAATGAGTGTGAGGCGAGCTCTCAGAAGCTCAAGATTGCATTTACTCCAACCCCGATGTTAGTGTTGCTTATAGGTTCGGGATCTTACACCATATATTATGATGTGTCACGAATTGGGCTTTGCGTGGTATTGATGTAGGACGGTAAGGTGATTGCATACGCATCTTAGCAGTTGAAGTTCATGAGAAGTTTTAACTTATGCATGATCTAGAGTTGGCAGCCATTGTTCATGCATTGAAGATTTGGAGCCACTATTTATACGGTGTTCATTGTGAGGTTTATACTGACCATCAGAGTCTCCAGCACCTGTTCAAATAGAAGGATCTTAATTTGCGGCAGTGGAGATGGTTAGAGTTGCTAAAAGACTATGATATCACCATATTATATCATCCGAGGAAGTCTAATGTGGTGGCCGATGCATCATGTAGGAAGGCAGAGAGTGCGGGCAGTTTGGCATATTTACTGATAGTAGAGAGGCCACTAGCTATGGATGTTCAAGCCTTGGCCAATCAGTTTGTGAGACTAGATGTTTAGGAGACCAGTCGTGTTCTAGCTTGTATTGTGGCATAGTCTTTATCGATGGAGTGTATCAAGGCTCTCTAGTTTGATGATCCTCACTTGTCGGTGTTGAAGGATACAATGCAGCGGGGTGGTGCTAAGGAGGTTGTGATTAATAATAATGGTGTTATGCAGCTTCAAGGCCGGATTAGTGTTCCTAATGTTGATGGGTTGAGAAATTTGATCCTTGAGGAGGCTCACACCTCGCGCTATTCCATTCATCCAGGTGTCACGGATATGTACTGTCACTTGAAATAGCACTATTGGTGGCGGAGAATGAAGAAAGATAGTGTTGCTTATGTCTCTCTGTGTTTGAATTGTCAACAAGTGAAGTATAAGCATAAAAACTGGGAGGGCAGATTCAGAGATTGGAGATACTGGAGTGGAATTGATAGCGCATCACTATGGATTTTATGGTAGGCTTGCCACAGACCTTGAAGAAATATGATGCAGTCTAGGTTATTGTGGACCGGTTGACAAAGTCCACACACTTTATTCCGGTGGTGACTTCCTATTATGCAGAGCGGTTGGCTCAGATTTAAATTTGGGAGATTATTTGTTTGATGGCGTGCCCTTTCCCATCATTTATGACCAATGAACGCAGTTCACATCGCAATTTTGGAGAGCAGTGCAATGAGAGTTGGGCACACGGGTTAAGTTGAGTATGACATTCAACCCTCAAATGGACAGGCAGTCCGAGCGCACTATTCATATCTAGGAGGATATGTTACGTGCCTATGTTATGGATTTTGGAGGTTCATGTGATGAGTTTCTTCCGTTAGCAGAGTTTGCCTACAACAACAACTTCCAGTCGAGTATTCAGATGGCTCCTTATAAGGTTTTATATTGCAGGAGATGGTGTCCTCCGGTTGGTTGGTTTGAGCATAGGGAGGCTAGGTCGTTGGGCAATGCTTTAGTCCGTGATGCCTTGGATAAGGTGAAGGTGATCCAGGAGCGGCTTCGTACATCACAGTTTAGGCAGAAGAGTAACTCTGATAGGAAAGTTCGTGATGTTGCGTTAGGTGAGTGAGAAGGTTTTTCTCATAGTTTTGTCCATGAAGGGTGTGATGAGGATCGGGAAGATGGGTAAGTTGAGCCCTCAGTATATTGGCCCTTTTGTGGTGTTTGAGAGAGTGGGAGAGGTAGCTTACAGACTTGTATTGCCACATAGTCTATCAGATGTTCACTCAGTGTTCATGTTTCTATGCTCCAAAAGTATTATGGTTATCCGTCACATATTTTAGACTTCATCATGGTACCATTGGATGGGGATTTGACTAATGATGTGGAGCCGGTGGCCATTTTGGACCGGCTTGTTTAGGTTTATCGTCAAAGAATATAGTGCCAGTGAAGGTGCAATGGAAAGGTCAGCCGGTTATGGAGGATATATGGGAGACCGATCGAGAGATGCAGAGCAGGTATCCACACCCATTTGAGGCTCCAAGTATGATTCTAGACCTATTCGAGGATGAATGTTTGTTTAAGAAGGGGAGAATGTAATGACCATGTCGGTCATTTTGTGTATTGCAGCCCCTTTCCCCTATTTATTGCCTCTTCGATGTTCAATATGGTGTTATGACTTACTGGGGTGGTTGGTTTGGTTTCTGGTATGTTTCGAAGTAGATTTGGACACTTAGTCCGAAGTTGAAAGTTTACCATAGTTTGACTTTTGTATAGACGACTACGGAATGGAGTTTTGATGGTTCTGATACCTTCACATGGTGATTTTGGAGTTGGGCGTATGTCTGGATGTTGATTTGGAGGTTCGTAGGTTGATTTGAGGCTTTTGACGAATGTTGGAATAAGTCCGCTCTATCATTTGAGAGTTTCATGCAAAATTTTAGGTAATTTGAAATTGATTTGGTATGATTTGGCGTTAGTTTTAGAAGTTGTAAGTCCATTGGTTTCATTAGGCGTGCATTGAGATTTGACTCATAGTTATGATATTGTTTGATGAGATTTGAGGCTTCGAGTACGTCCTTATTATGTTTTAGTACTTGCTGGTATGCTTAGATGGGGTCTCGGGGGCTTCGGGTGTTATCCAGATGGAGTTCGGGTCATCTTTGGACCTAGAAGTTTGGCTTAAGTTTCTGATGCCTTGTTATTTCGCACCTACGATAGATGAGTCACAGGTGTGAGGCCGCAGAAGCGGCTTCATGGTCACAAAATCGGAAAGGGGAGATGTTAAGGGAGTTCACAGATGCGGACAAATGGTCACAGGTGTGCAAGGAGTTCGTAGGTGCGAAGCCGCAGAAGTGGACGAGCGGGGAGTTAGTGATTTCCATATTTGCGGAGGAATTCCCACAGATGCGACACGCAGGTGCATTTCTTTGGACTGCAAGTGCGATTTTACAGGACATATTTTATATTGAAGGGGTTTGAGTGTTTTATCATTTTGGGAGATTTGAAACTCGGCTAAGGGTGATTTTTGAGAGGTTTTTGCTACAATTCACGAGGTAAGTGAAGTTTAATCTCTTTTGTTGATAAATATTAATTACCGATTAGTTATTACACCTAGTTTATGTGAATTAATTTTTAAAAATAAAGTCCACTAGCCATTGTTCCTAGGGTTAGTTTATATAGATATAATACAAAAAGTACAATAAATGGTGGATGGCCAATTGATTATCCAAACATGGCAATCAACTGGATCCAGTACAATGTGTGAAGTTACACCTTAAAGTTTGTACCATATGTCCATCTAATAATGAAACACAATTGGACCCCAAAAACAAGTGAAATCTAGGTCAACTATGCAAAAATGATAGAAGGACTCCTTCCATTTACAAGAGATCCTATATCTTGAAAGTGAGAAACCTAACCCCCTAAAAAGAGGCAAAAAACTAATGTACAAGCATGTATGGGGAATAGTTTTATAGCACAAGGGATCTGTGTTCATCCAAGATTAGAAGGAAAGCCAAGGTGAAGATAATCATATAAGAAACGAAACAGGAAAAGGCTGTGTGATATTGTTGACAAAATAGATGAGACATTGCAATTGCGCCTGTGACTGTAGTTTTTGTATCCTCTTCGATGCCCGATATTGCCTCAACAGTGTGTCTATATAGTGTTTGAACAATTGTACTGAGTAAGGCATGTTAATATGTTCATGTATGTGGCCAAGTGTATTGATTTCTGCATCTACACTTTTCAGTCATGTTCACTTGGGAGCTTCTGTTGTTGTAGCATAGATGACATCTAAGTTTGAACCCCTAGATTTGTCCTCAATGATCCTATCAGTCATGTATGGTTGTATTGTGTGGATCAAAGTAACATTATCCAATGGACAGTCCTATATAAATTGATACACTTTCAACAAACTAAGAATCTAATATGTTGATACCACACGTAGAGAATGCATCAATGATCTGCGTTTGTCTAGTGTACCTACAAAATTCATCAAACTAGATAGAAGTAAAGGAACACCAGAGTCTTCTCCCAGTTAGTAGACTTGGCATGGTGTTCATCCACCATGTTAAAGAATCTGCATTTAGTGGAGTACTGTTGCAGATATGCTAAAAGGTTGGAGGTTGGAGGTTGGTAGATCGAATGTGGATGGCTGATAATAAGTGTGACAGTATTGAAGTGCATATTTCTGCAATATTGATTTCCTGATGAAGAGCCTGTGTTGAACAATTGGTCATCTGGATGTAATTATGATGTTTCTTTTCTGATCCATTATGTGGATCGTAATTGAGACAATTATATCTGGTCCCTTATATGTGGCCCAATAAAAGCTCCTAGACTGTGACTGTTCAGGTTTGACAGCCAAGATATGGTATATAATGAGCCATTGATGTATCCTTAGTAGAATGAACATAAGGAATGTTAATATCACACACTGATGGCATATCAATTTACTATTTATAGCATAGAGGTTGGTACTTCCAAAAAAGAAAGAAACATCAAAGAAAATGAGAATATTTATATTTTTTTTCCTGTGAGTAGTAGTTTTGGACAGTTCTCTTAGGTTCTTGTGGCTTCAAAGAGGTGGGGTGAGATTGTGTGAATTGTTGTTGAGGATAATGATCTGAGGTTTATGGTATTGGACAAGGTTGTTACTGTTGTTGTGGTAATGTTGTAGTAGATATAGGTTGTGGTCTTGTGGTGATGAGTGTGTATTGTGAGGTTGAAAATTTGCACTCAGATTATTGTGTTTTCTGAGGCATGGTGTGGAGTTATATGAGATGTTCATGGGGAGAAGTGGAGGTGTGTTGATCTTATGGGATTGAGCTACTGATTGTGTATTACATTGAGGCTCCCAATAATCTATTTCATTGTTCTGTTGAATTTTTAGTAGGTTGAGCATTATGGGTGATAATACCACATACTTAAAAAGGAACACGAAGATGAGTGGATCATTGGGAGATAGAACCTGCAAAAAAATAAACAAAGTTATGGTGGTGTTCATCTCTGTTGTCCTACAATTGGATTTGAACCTGGTGTTGTAGTTCTTATGATTGGTGTTGCAGAACAAACATTTGAGCATAATGTTCTCAATATTAGACATGATGATCAAGATGATTTGGACAATTAGGTCTTCTCCCCTCTGAATGTCAATGTTAACCATAACCATGAGAGTAGTTGACTAGTAGTTGTGGAGAAAATCGAACCCTATTGGTCCTTTTATGTCAAAAGGAAGGGGTGCAGTTTTGGTCTAGAATGATTTGACCTCTAATGTTAATGGGGAGCTTCCACTGTTTGTGATAGCGGGTCTGTGATGCAAGGTTGTATGTGAGCTTGGACAGTGAGTCTGCAGGGTATTGGCTTCTCTGTATACATGTGAGAATGTAATGATTTCACATTGTTGGCAGAGATTCTTGAGTTTTTGAATTTGCATAACCAAGTTAAAGGGAGGGGTAGCATCTCTATCTAGCCATTTCATGAGTAAGGTGGAGTCTACTCCAAGATGGATCTTGGTGAATCCATTATCCACACACCATTTGACTCCAATAATCGCTGCTTCTTTTTCTGCTAGATTATTAGTTCCCTAACCAAGTGGACAAGCTATGGCATGAATGAAGTAGCACTAGTGATCCCTCACAATTACTCCAACTCCAATTTTTACTAGGTTGGTAAGTGCACTACCATCATTCTTTACTTTTACAAAATTGATTTTGGTTTTTGTCACCTCACCTGAATAGTGGTGGTAACATGTTTCAGCTCTTCCACCATAGTATAGAGATCAATCCAGTTTTGGGACCAGCTTATGTTGGGATGAGTAGCTTTTAGGAGGAGATGAATGTCTGAGTTAATAGCTAAGATAACTCGAATCATGAAGAAAGTTATGCCCCCATACTTAGCATTTTATATATTTTTTCAGAGGTTCCATCATATGACAATGTGAAATGTCTCCATTAGTAATTGTTGCACTTCAGTTTTACTCTTGTGGAGCCATCACTTCATTTGAAGCATCTTAAGAGGTAAGTCTTTAGTGTTCAACCCTATAATACCTGTGAATTTTCTCCATACATATCTGATAAAGAAACCTCTGCTTAAGATGTGCTAAAAAGATTCACCATGGGTTTGTCTGCAACGGACACATCTAGTGACAGTGGGATTACTAAATGCAATAACTCTATCATTAGTTGAAAGCTTATTCCTTAAGGCTCTCCACAGGAAAAACGACCATTTGAATGTTATTGTTTTTGTGCCAGGTCTTCTTGTTGGAAAAAAAATGATCTGCTTCTTTTCTCTAATTATTTCCCATGTTGAGCCACATATGAAGTTACCAGAGCTTTGGTGACCAAATAGATTTATCAGGGGTTTGTAGATCATAATGAATAGGAGTTTGGAGAATTTGTGGGATCATGTGTGATGGGGCAATGGCATTGAGTTTCTACAGATTCCATTGGCCTGAATCCCAGAAATGAGAAACAATGACTTCATGTAATCTTCCTCCTCCAGTTATGCTATTGGCAAGTGAACCTGCGCCCAATCAGTTATCCCACCAAAAGTTGGAGTTGCCTGATTGTAATCTCTAATAAATGTGATGCTCTACCTCCTTTTTGTTGGGTGTTAGTTTCATCCATGTTTGAGATTGTCCGGTGTCCTATTTCTTAGAGACTGGGTGAGCTCTCTTGCAATACTTGGCATAAGGAAATTAATCCACTAGGATTTTTTAGTCCTAAATTTCCACCAGTGTTTGAAATCCATAGTTTTGCATATATCTTGGGTGGATCTGACCGTGATGCCTCCTTCTTTTAGAGTATAGGACATTTTAGCCCATGAGGCCCAATGGTACTTCTTTTTGTCTTTTTCCATAAGCCAGAAAAATTGACCGCCATTCTTTCAATCTGTTTCAATGTAGTTTTAAGAGGAGAGACAACTGAGATTAGGTGGATATGCATGAATAGTAGGACATGTTTGATGAGTGTAACCCTACCTCCATAAGAAAGAACTCTGCTTTGCCATCCCCTGATTATGTTTATGACTTTAGAGATGAGTGCATTAAAGTACATAATTATTTTCCTTACAATGTACAGAGGACACCCTAGATATGTGATTGGAGATTTTCCCAGAAAAGCCTATAATTTGATGAATTCTGTTTACATTGTATTGAAATACACTGGATGGAGTCATGAAGTGGCTCTTGTTGCTATTAATTTTTTTCTCAAAGTTGTCTTCATATTCTATCAGTACATGCATGATTTTCTGAAGGGATCCTCTACAACCAGAGGTGAAAATGATAACATCATCAGCAACGCTTAGATAGTGGACCTCTGACTTCCATGTAGAAGCCTTTGAAAAAGTGATCATGATTAAGGCTATTAAGCATTCTGGATAAAAGATCTACGTCAATGATGAATGATGCTAGTGCTAGTAGGTCACCTTATTTTGGACCCCTAGTTGATTTGAAAAAACCATGCCTGGTACCATTCAGAATGACAGAATATCAATTGTTTGACATAGTTATCAATATCATGTCAATAGTCATCTCACAGAAGCACATTCTTCTCAAGATAATACATGTGTAGCCCCATGAGACCCTGTCATATGCCTTAGCCATATCTAACTTGATCACAACATTGGCCCCGGGGTTTTGCTTCTTGATCCCTTGAACAATCTCCTGGACTAGTATGATATTCTCTTAAATACTTTCTACCTTTAACAAATCCTGATTGGTTGGCTAAAATGATCTTAGGCTAGATAGGTGCAAGTCTATGAAGATGACTTCATAAATAATCTTGTTGATGAAATTGCTTAAACTGATAGTTCTGAATTCAGTTACAGAGTTAGGGAATTCCACTTTAGGTAGAAGGATCAAGAAAACATTAGTCATGTATCTATGCATGGTACTACCCCCAAAGAAATTCAATACTATATTCAGGTGATCTGATTTGATGATGTCCTAGTAGGATTGGATGAATTTACCATTCATCCCATCAGAACTAGCTGCACCGTTAGGGGTCTTAGAGAAAACCACCTCCTTGAGTTATTGCATAGTAAGGTCTCTTGTAAGATTGGTATTATCTTCCGATGAAATAATGGATGGGATATATGAGAGGATATCTTGTGTGATAACACCCCCCTGTTTCGGTAAAAAGATCTTCAAAGTAGTTTTAAGAAGCTTCACCAATAGCTTCATAATCATGTATCCAATATCCCTCTTCATATTTGAATTTGGATATGCAGTCTTCTTTTTCTCCCTCTAATAAGGCTGTGAAAATATATGGTATTAGCATCACTCTCTTTATACCATTGAAGTTGAGTCTTCTTTTTCAACACTGCTTCCTCAACTTTAAGACACCTAACATATTGAGCTTGCAGCTCATGTAGGTTAAGTCTGACAACTGGATTGTTAGTACTGAGACAATTCTTCTTTAACTTCCATGAATATTTGTTTAAAATCTTTAGCTCTTTGAAATATATCCCCATACTATTCCTTAGACCATAGACTTAGAGCCTTAGTGACAGCCTTGTGAATCAAAGGCATGAAATGCCATTCTCAACCCAATAGTTTAAAAATTTAAAGTATTTCGTGCATGTGTCTTGTCTCACATGCATCTCCATGAGTGTGTTAGGGAAAATGGTGAACCACCGGTCATTTACTAAACTTCTATCCAACTTTTTCTAGACAATTGATCAAGGTCTCTCCCATTGGACCCTGTATATCTTGGCCAATAGTAGCCAAGATCTATTTACCACGGTCTTCAATCATACTAAGAGATCAAGGCTCTTATTCTCTTCAATAGAATCAATAATATTGAAGTCCCCAATAACACACCAAGGGACATTACACACTATAGATTTGAATCTAAGGTTTCCCAAGACCTATTCTCATAACTTGCTTGCATTTTGCATATATGACATTAATGTGAAACACCTCCCCCGCTTCAGCATGTCTCAGTTCAATAGACATTTGCTTCTCATCATGGTCTAAGGCAGTACCATTGATGTCTTGATCCTAGAAAACTCAAATTTTGGCATTAACATTGGAGGCTGCATGGTGCATGGATAGTTGGTGTCTAAAATAGTTAAGATGATTGGTGTCAAGAAAAGTTTCCAAGATTGCAATGAAGGAGAGTTTATGAAAGTGTTTCAGAGTTTGAGCCCATCAATGACTCTAGAGGATCTTATTGCTCTAGCATTCCAAATGATTGTACTAATCACTAAAAATTGGTGGGGTTTCTTTTTTGAGATTCGATGGGATGATATTACTGGTTGAAGCTCCATTTCTAGTAAATTTGGGTGAATGTCCGACTTTTGAAGATAAAAAAGGTGTAACTGTGAATTTCTCCTTCTCAAGGTCACTATTTGCAGCTATCACATGGAGGTTACAATGATGTTCATCATAGTTCCTCCTCTAAACTCCTCAACATCTTCTTTTGAGTCCCCTGCCACCTCATCTTCTGACTGTATGGGCATGTATTGGTCTTCCTCTAGACATGATGGGGAGAACCTTTTTAGTGGGAGTTCTAATTCAATCATATCTGCGAGGGTGTTGGGTTGCTGATCTTGTGTTTCTGCAGGCATTAGAGTGCAAGAAAGACCATCCTAATTAGATGCTCCATTTTCTTCCGATTAGCTCCTTTGTCAACAAGTAGAGGTTGAGACAGTGAGGGATTAATGATGTCAATTTCTTTGTTCCTGTAGCCTTTAACTTTGCTTGACCCTTCATCTTCAAAACCTGAGTCCATTTCGTCTGAGTGCCTAGCTCTAAAAATGTTCCCAGGTAGGTTACCATAACCATCACTACCATCAGCACAATGTTGAATTCTGTTGATACCCTTTCTTTTCTTTGATTTCCTCCTTTTATGACTGGGCTTGTGCTTAGGTTTGGGAGACTGAATTCGAAAGTTAGAAGCTTTATGATCTTTACCTTTGATCAGTCTTCTCATATCACTAGGCTGATCTTCTTCTTCAGAAATCACTATATCACAATACTCTTCCTCTGAGCCAAGACCCTCCCTTTTAGGATCCCCAACCTGATTATCTATGTTTGTCTCCCTATAATTCTTATTTTTTCCTTCAACTTCATTAGAACTGATCACATGTGGATTAGAGTGATTTTGAGAGATAGAATCAACACTTGGATATTAGTAGATGTACTTGGAGATTCAAGATCATTTTTCTTAGGTTTTTTGGGCCTTCTTTTGATTGCTTGCTATCTTCTCGAGTTTTTCTGAATTTTTCTTTTGTCAAGGTGTTGATTCTGCTTCTTGTTATTTTGTTGGTTATGCCCTTTGAAGTGCTTCTTTTTCTTAGTTTTACAGTAATCAATTGGAGAGTTAATCCCTATGTTTTGGTGTTCCTTTAATTTTTGGTGAGTTCAAATATTGGTGTGTTTATTGTGGCTCTCCTTTTGACCCTCATGGTTTTGCTTCTTTGATTAAGATTCAGAGTTGTTTGGTGAGATGGTGTTTCTTTAGTGATTTATGGATTGTCCTTCTTCTTTTTATTTTCCGCATCTTTTAATCTGACTGGGAAAGCATGCATGTTATGAGTTAAGTGCTTGCATTATAGATAATAATCAGGTATGTTTTCATATTGAACTTCAAGCCATTCTCCATCTCCATTTTCATCTTGATTGTCATTAAATACCAACCAGACATGGTGAGGTCTTGGTTTAGTCAAATTAACCTGCATTTTGACCTTTGCCATACTGCCTTGGACTTTTGAATGATGCTAGGTCCAAGTGTAAATCCTTTCCAATAGGAGACAAGAGGCCTCTTGGGATTTTCATGTAGAAGTTCCATGGTAATTCCGGTATAACTACCCATATTGGTACTATTGGAGAATCTTCAGTAGGGTTTAATGTGGGTTTCTAGGCTTCAAGATTCCTGATTTGCCCCTGAAAAATATGAATATCCTTGTACAAAGAGTTACATGGCCATACTCATTATCTAGATCGATATAAATAGTCTTAGCGTTGAAATGAGCAATTATGAAACATCTCTTTAATTCAGTTAGGGCAAGAAAACTTCTTCTAACGGTCTCCATTCTAGGCACAATGTTTGAAAATTTTCCACCACAGTATATTTACACATTACAGCTAACTTAACCATCTTGTCCTTTCTGGTGAAGATGACAGCCGGTTGGCCTTGCTTGGTAGTAATCTGAGGTAGGGTGAACTCAATTGGTTCTACCTCTGCCTCATGTATTTCTCTTAATTTGGTAACATAAGAATGTTTGATTGTGGGAGGTGGTGGAACAATATTAGTAGCTGATTGTTTGGTCTTGGTATTGGTTTCTGGTGTCTGAGTGTTGGTATTAGTGATGGTAGGTGTTTGTTTCAGTATAGGATGTTAGATGGGAGGTTTAAATTGTTCGGGTTCATCAAAATTAGAAGATACTTTTAGCAAGGATTTCTATTGGTATTTGGTTGATTCTTGGGAAGTTCTTGGCTTGTGAGGTTTGGTTGTGCCTGAGTGGTATTCACTTGTTGTTGAGTTGTTGCACTTTTGACATGGTGGCTTAAAGTGGTGTTATTTTTTTGCTGAATGGTTGTATGATGGGGTTCTTTCGTATTAAGAGGGTCATTCCCAGTAGTTACATTGGGAACATTAACAATGGCTCTAGAGTTCAGCTTACCAATTTGGTTGTGTTGGCCCAAGAAATTGAATGGTTTTGAAGATTGACAAAGGAATTCAAAGATGAACCAGGTCCATCATTGGAGACATAGACACATGCCGAGTTAAACGTACGTGAGGTGCGCATACAGGAGATAAACAAAATCTGGGAAATAAGAGATATCTCTTGATCGAAAATATTGCAAAATGATAAGGAGAAGGACTCCTTATTCAGTAAGAACGGAATCTAAGATAAGGAAGGATTTGAGGAGTTGAGTTTGGCTAGAACTCTTCCACCAAGGAAGAGTTGCATTAGGATTCTAGTTAATTCCTTATCTACTAACTCCTATATATTGCAGAATGTTCTTACTGTAAAGTGACGCACAAAAGCAGAAGTTAAGCAAGAATTGAGAGCAAAATTAGCAAGGCAATTTTGGAAGCAGTTTGTGTGAGATTTAAGTGTGCGACTTTGAAGCTACTTGAACCAACTAGAAGAACCAATTCCAATTGTTGTCTTTTAGTCTAGTTTACTTGTAGTAGGTGATTTCAACTTGTACCTTTTCAACTTTATCTAGAAGCGTCTGTAATAGGTATTGTGTGTTTCAAGTTATAGCTAACTTGGAGTTTGTCGCAGATAGCTAGACGTTAGTTTGCCACAAAGGGATTAGAGGTAATCCTAGGTTTACAAAAGAGTTTTGTAAATGCTATTTGGCTTACTGATTTAGTAAAGAGTTTGGAAAAATCCTACTGGGAAGTAGGTCATGGTTTTTTCACCTTTTGAGCCAGGTATTTTCCATGCAAAAATCTCTGTGTTCTTTATTGTCAATATTCATTATTCTGTAAACAGTAGAGGTTGTAACACATAGAAGAACCTGGTCTTTCTATAATTAGTGCACGCGAAAATCAGACACAACACAAATCACCTCCCCCCCCCTCCTTTGTGGTATTGACGTTTAGAAACTTAATTGGTATCAGAGCGGGTTATCCTTGAAGAGGCTAACACCTTAGGAGAAGATCAAGATGAGTGCACCACCTGGGAACTGGAAAGGACAATCAACTACTAGGCCTTCTCTTTTCAATGGCCAGTACTACACCTGGTGGATGAACATGATGAGAGACCATATAATTGGAGAAGACTACGAGCTATAGGATATTTTTACTGATGGTACTTTGGCGATCATGAAGATGAATGCTGAAGGAGTAGCCGTGCCAAAGACAAGAGTTGACAGCATTGCCAAGGATTTGAGAAAGTGGGAGAAAAATTCTAAGGCCAAGAAATGGCTTGTGTGTGGACTTGATCCAAATGAGTACAACATAATTCAAGATGTACTACTGCCAAGGAAATTTGGGACACTTTACAAGTGGCTCATGAAGGAACTACTCAAGTGAAGAGATCTAGAGGTACTCTACTATATGCTCAATATGAGAATTTTTCTATGAAGGAAGGAGAGACCATTCAAGAGATGTACACTAGGTTCACTACACTGACTAATGAACTCAAATCTCTTGGAAGGACTCTTCTTGAAGAAGACAAGGTTGGGAAGATTTTGACAAGGGTTCTGCCAGTCTCTTGGGAGAGCAAGATCACTGCAATTCAAGAATCCAAGAACACTGCAACTCTCAAACTGGATGAGCTAATTGGAAATCTTACTGCCTATGAACTTAGAAGGCAGACAATGAAGATGGATGCTCCCAAGAAGGAAAGGAGTCTGGCACTGAGAATCACTGAAGGAGCTGATCTAGAAGAAGATGAAATGGCTATGATCACCAAGGATTTCAAGAAATATCTTTTGAGAGGAAAGGGCTCCTCAAGAGGTGTAAGCTACAACAAGGCAAGGGTACCGAAAAAAATGACTAATGAGGGCTGCTACAAATGTGGGAAGACTGATCATCATATCAAGAACTTCCCTCGGTGGGAAGTTGAATGGAAAAAGGAAAGGTCTGCATGAAGCAACCGGAAGAAGGAATAGGTTCATCCCAAGAAGAACAAAGTATCAACAAAGGCTATGGTTGATTCTTGGGGAGAAAGTTCAGATGATGATTCAGATGATGAATATGGAGATGAACAAGCATTTATGGCAATTGGTGAATCAAATGAGGAACCTCATGAGGAATCTGAGGTAAGTATATTTCATCTCAAAGACAAGATTAAGTTCTTGTCCAAAGAAAAACTCTCTCAATTATTGCTAGACTTTATTGTATGAAGTAATTAATAAGGAAAAGGAACAGCTCGCTAAGGAGTGTGTAATTTTAAAAGCAAAGTGTAAAAACCTAGAACTAATAGTCAGTGAGACTTTGCGAAAACACTGCTCTGAAGAACCAGGTTCATCCACATGAGACAAATGTCCTAGAGTTAAAATCTGAAAATCTAAAACCGAAACTAGGAACCAGTAAGAAGATAGCTGACAACTCTCAACTCACCTTAGAAGAAAATATAGGTAAACTAAAAGATGAGTTGTATAGGAGGGATGAACAAATAAGAGTGTTGAAGGAGGCACTTGGTAAGGTCAAGCATAAGCTAGACAGAACTTGTAAATGGAGCAGATCCTCCGATGCTTTGACATGGCTACAAGAACATCATAGTAGCAATAACAGAGGACTTGGCTTTGGGAGTCAGCTGCCTAAATGGGATCCTAAAATCAAGTACCTCACCCTTCCTGAGAACAAAATCTATACCCACTATAGTAAGACTGGTCATACAAAAGTGAATGCAATGCAAAAGAGCAGCCCAGTCAAAAGACTAGAAGTTTTGTTCGAGAAAACAAATGGTTACCAAATTGGGCTAAAAAGAATTTAATTCATCCTTTTGCTTATAGAAAGGGACCCAGGCAAGTTTGGTTTCCTAAGACTAACCCTTGATTTTCTTTTGTAGGTTCAAATGAAAGGAAGTAGACAAATATGGTACATGGATAGTGGCTGCTCAAAACACATGATTGGAAACAAGGACCGGTTTCTTTCACTTGAAAACCTCAAAGGAGGAAATGTCTCCTTTGGAAATGGAAAGAAAGGTCAAACCATTGGGGTTGGTAAGGTAGGTAAGGATGACACACATTCCATTGAGAATGTCTACCTGATAGATAGCTTGAAATATAGCCTAATCAGTGTGTCACAACTGTGTGACAGAGGTAACTTGGTAGCATTCACCTCTACAAAATGTTTTGTAATAAATCTTATCACTGACAAGATTGTTTTGTAGGGAAAAAGAGTGAACAATATATACATCATAGATCTTTCCACACTTTCAGAAAATAATTAACATGCTTAAGTGTGTTAGACAATGATCCCCTCCTTTGGCATAAGAGACTTGGACATGCAAGTCTGAGTCAACTCAACAAATTAGTCTCCAAGGACTTAGTGATGGGTCTGCCTAACATTAAGTTCAAGGAAGACAAAGTTTGTGAGGCTTGTGCAAGAGGGAAGCAGGTAAGATTCTCTTTTAAAAGAAAGAAAGTGGTAAGTACCACTAGAATGATGAAACTGGTCCATATAGATCTTTGTGGTCCTATGAGAACATTAAGCAGAAGTGGTAAGAGATATGTGATGGTGCTTGTTGATGACTATTCTAGATTTACCTGGACATTGTTTCTGATATCTAAAGATGAGGCATTTGACATGTTTACTTCTTTTGTTAGAAAAATTCAAAAACTATTAGGAAATCAACTTGCATCAATTAGGTCTGATTATGACACTGAATTTGAAAATGCTAAATTTGCTGAATTCTATGATGAGCATGGCATAAATCACAATTTTCTCCCCCTAGAACTCCACAACAAAATGGAGTGGTTGAAAGAAAGAATAGGACACTTGAAGATATGGCTAGGACTATGCTTCTTTCTAGCAAACTACCACATAGCTTCTGGGCAGAAGCCATTAATACTGCATGCTATATCATAAATAGGTGCATGATTAGACCTCTTGTAGAGAAGACTACCTATGAGTTACTTAAAGGGAGAAAGCCTAATATATCCCACCTTAGGACTTTTGGTTGTAAATGCTTTGTGCACAAAAATGGAAAAGACTCCCTAGGTAAGTTTGATCTCATAAGTGATGAGGGAGTATTCTTGGGATATTCTTCCACTAGTAAGGCTTATAAATTTTATAAAAAAAACTATGTGTGTTGAAGAAATCATGCATGTAGTTTTTGATGAAACTAACATTCTTTCTAAGAGACAGGAATAAGAGGATGAAGAAATTGGGTTGGTCAGAAACTCAGTCCAAATTGGAAAAACACTGGAGGAAGGAACAGGTGATGGAACAGGTTCATCCATCCCAGGCAACATGACAGGGGGAATAGAATAAAATAATTCCCAAAATTCATTGGAACCTGTGCCTGAGCCTATTCCACAACAACAAGGTATTAAAGGAACTTCAAGGAGTAACCAGTTGGTTGTGAAACCTTATAGATATCAAAGTTCTTACCCTATTGAGAACATTATAACTGATCCAATCTCTGGAATCAAAACCAGATCTTCTTTAAAAAACTTTGTGCTTTTAATGCCTTTCTATCTCTGATTGAACCTAAAAATATTTTTGAGGCCTTGTAGGATGCAGACTGGGCAAATGCAATGCAAGATGAGCTCAACCAATTCAAAAGGAGTCAAGTTTGGCATCTGGTACCAAGACCCCTGGATAGGTCAGTATTTGGCGCAAAGTGGGTCTTCAGAAACAAACTTTATGAAGATGAACAGTGACAAGAAACAAGGCAAGATTGGTTGTACAAGGATATGGTCAGGAGGAAGGCATAGACTATGATGAGACTTTTGCTCAAGTAGCAAGATTGGAAGCAATAAGACTGCTCATAGCCTTTGCTGCTTGCATGGAATTCACTCTTCATTAGATGGATGTCAAAAGTGCCTTCCTAAACGGCTATCTCAAGGAAGAAGTGTTTGTCAAGTAACCTCTAGGGTTTTAGAACAAGGAGAATCCAGATCATATGTATAAACTTGACAAAGCACTGTATGGCCTCAAGCAAGCTCCCAGAGCATGGTAGAAAGATTATCAAAATTCCTGCTTGAGCATGACTACAAGAGAGGTAAAATTGATAGTACTTTATTCTTAAAGGAAAAAGGTAAAGATCTCTTGGTAGTTCAGATATATGTAAATGACATAATCTTTGGAGCGACTACTGATAAGCTAAGTAAAGAATTTGCTAAATTAATGGGGAGTGAATTTGAAATGAGTATGATAAGTGAGCTAAATTTCTTTTTAGTCTTACAAATTAAACAAAATTCAAATGGAACTATGATCCATCAACAAAAGTATGTTAAAGAGTTGATTAAGAGGTTTAAAATGGAAGACTCTAAAGAAATTTATACTCTTATAGCAACAGCCACAAAATTGGATGTAGATGAACCTGGTTCATCTGTTGATCAAAAGTTGTATAGGGGAATGATTGGTTCATTATTGTATCTTACTGCAGTAGACCTGACATTATTTGCATCGTAGGACTTTGTGCAAGATTGCAGGCTAATCCAAAGGAATCCCACTTAACTGTTGTGAAGAGAATCTTGAGATACCTAAAAGGCACCACTGATCTCTGTCTTTGGTATCCAAAAGGTAGTAACCTCAATCTTGTGGCATAGGTTGATGCTGACTATGCAGGTTTTCTGGTGGATAGAAAGAGCAGCTCAGGTATGACACATTTTCTGGGCTCATGTCTCGTGTCTTGGGCCACTAAAAAGCAGAATTATGTGGCTCTATCTACTACTGAGGCTGAGAACATGGCTGCAGCCTCATGTTGTGCTCAACTATTGTGGATTAAACAACAATTGATAGATTTTGAAATCGATGTTGGATGTATCCCTATCTTTTGTGATAACACCAGTGCTATAAGTATGACAAAGAACCCCGTTCATCATAAAAGGACAAAGCACATAGATGTTAGACATCATTTTTTAAGGGACAATTATGAGAATGGATTGATCTGTATGAATTTTGTGCTAGTGATAAATAGATTGCTCACATCTTTACAAAATCACTAAGTAGAGAGCACTTTGAAAGGAACAATTTAGAGTTAGGTATGATTAAGATCACCTAATTGAACTAGTTCAGAATGTACATAAAAAAAAATTTGGCTAGAAATTCTGAAATTTGTGTAATTACTCAGATTAACTCTTACTCAGCCTCATGCTGTAAATAACATACTCTTTTGCCATGTTTTAGTATGACATACTAGTTAATAATGTTGTTTTCTCTATAGTTGATAATTGAGGCTTGATCAAGAGGATTCTGACATGATGACCATGGTTCATCAGTGTTGGTTCATCTGAAAGGCGAGGTATGTGTTCTCCACTATACACACTTTGAAATATTAATAGTTAATCATGAGCAGAACTTTACCTAATCAAATATTTTCAAAATCTATCCTTTATCCCATTTTTGAACCAGTTCCGTCTACCTTAAGAATCCCATCAAATTAAACAGCCTAGAACCTAGAGAAGTTGTAACCGTCACCTCTAACTGATCAGTTGTAGAGGTGATTAGACCTCTATCTGACCCAAAAAGATGCCGTTACATATTAATTACTCCTTTCTTTTAAAACCCCTATCATCACCTCTGAAATCACTCACCAACTCTACAACCGTCGAAACCCTTCCATCTTCATTTACCTTCATTCTCAATCCAAATTTTCTTCTTCCATATTCAATCAAAAATGTCTAACCCTTCGGACAACCCTGGTACTCCACCACCTGCTACTCCATCTTCGACTTCCACAACACCTCCACCACCAAGTCCTACTCTATCTCAACCCAGTACCATTATTCCTCAAACTAGTCCAAACCCCGAACCTAGAAAAAAGAGGGTTAAGATGCTCGCTAGAAAAATAGTAGCCACAGGTTCTCTGGCCAGAAAAATAAATGCCAAACTTCAAGCTAGTCAGGCACAAGAATCAGATAATTCAAGTGACTCGTTTAAATCAGCTACTGAGGAAGCATCAAGATCATCTGATTCTGAACAGGTATCATCTGTACCAAAGATCACTTCTGAGACTGTGTTTGAAATAGCAGAGAACTTAGAAAACATGTTTGTTTTGGTTGGGTATGTGATAGATGTGGAGTTTCCGGAAATAAGAAGAAGAGGTGGTAAAAGTAAAATTGAGAAATAAAAAGAGAGAGAGGGAGGTCGGAGTGAAGCGAAGGGAACAGGGTAAGAAACTACTTGTTTGGCTATCTGTGGTACTAAAACAGTAGTAATAGGAGATGGAGCCAAAAAGTCAGGGGGGAGTGAATCAAGAGAAACGGCTGAGGGATTGGTAAATCCAGGGAAGTCTACAAATAAACCTGGTTCATCTACTGAGGAAACCTTAGCAGATCTTCTGAAGAAGTTAGGTGACAGTTATAAGCCAAAGAAGAAAAGACTCCCAAGGCTCAAAATTCTGGAACAACTGGAGCAAGTAAGAAGAGGAAGCCACTCCCTCTACTGATTCTGAAGTTCCTGTTCCAAGAGGAAGAACCACAAGAACCACACTAAGGCAGAGTGAGGAGGAGTTACAGAAAGCATTGGACGAGAGTAAGAGAAAGAGGGTTGCAAAGGAAAGGAGAAAGTTGTTGGGCCTGTAGAGGTTGTTGAGATTGATGAGATGGATCTGGTCCATCA
The DNA here is from genome assembly GCA_005239525.1 of Nicotiana knightiana. NCBI lineage: Eukaryota > Viridiplantae > Streptophyta > Magnoliopsida > Solanales > Solanaceae > Nicotiana > Nicotiana knightiana. The sequence goes on from ML406411.1 coordinate 144,636, forward strand.
AGGTGAACAAATGGTAGAGGTTAAGATTCAGACTCCAAAACCAAAGAAAGACAAGACTTCCTCCAAGAAATCTACACCTGTGTCTGCTGAACCCTCAACTGTAGCCAAGAGAACCAGGTCTACAGTGAAAGCCAAGAAAGTGCAAACTGCCGAAGAAAATGACTGGAGTGATGAGGATGGAGCTAATTCGGATGGAGAGAAGGATAATTTGACAAAATTTGGGAAGCGCACCATTCTGAAGAGGAGGTTGTTGAAAGATTTGGAAGAAGCAGTCATGGTCTTATTGTTGGATAAGTTGGAGGTGCAGGGCTGGAAGGGCATGATCCTTCAGTTAGATGGATGATTGGCCAGAAATGAGATAGTCGAATTCATGGCCAATGCTATTGTCAAGGATGGCAGAGTCGCTAGCCAAGTGAAGGGGATAAAAATTTCCTTTGATGCCAAAGAATTAGGAGAGATCCTTGGCATTCCATTTGAAGGCTATGATGACTATACTAGGCAAAAATGGCCAAGTTTAGATGATCTTCCAACTGCTCTGCAAATCACAAGAAAATTCTACAACAATGAAGAGGAAGGTTGAACCTAAGGCAGTCTACAAGAGTGAGATGAATCCCCCACACAAAGTGGTATTTGAGTTTATCAACAAGTGTGTATTGCCATGACAAGAGATGAGGCATATTGCTAACTACATGGATTTAGTTCTGATGGAGTACCTCGACAATGGGAGGCAGATAAATTGGCCATACTTCATCATTCAGCTGCTGAACAGAGTGATAAATGGCTCCAAAGCCCATACCATTCCATATGGATTCATTATTACCTTTGTACTTGTTCACTACAAGGTGCCTCTGAAGAAGGCAGAGACGGCCACAAACAAGGATCACTTTGGCGTAAATACTCTTCTGGCTTGTGACTATGCTTTCAATGTCACTGCAAATGAACTTGGTTCATCTAGGAAGACACCTATGAACAACAAAGTTAGAGCACTTGTGCAGGAGAGTGGGGCGAAGGATGCAGAAACACTTCGGCTGAAGAACCGTCTGGCAGAAGTTGTATCTGAGACGGATGCTCTCAGAACTGAGCTTGCTAAAGAAAAGGAGAGGAATGAGAGAATTCTTAGGGATATGTTATCTCTTCTCCAAGCCAAAACCCCATCCTCTAGCCCTTCCCAGCCTTAGTAGCACAGCCTGCCTTAGTACTTCAGTGACCCTGATTAGGGACTTTTCTTGTTTTTTGGCTCATGGTTTTAACTGTTCCTATTTATTTCTATGGATTGTGGATGAACAATGATTTCTATCAATGAATTCTGTTGTTTTTTCTCTTACTCTTGTCTCCTTTTCTTTGATAGTTTGAATTATTGGTTCACTATTGATGATTAATCCATGATTGTACTTGCAGTTGCCCCAGTGGCCATGAGTAATTCTTAAATAGCTGGGACTTTCCAAAATTTGCAACTTTTTGATGATGCCAAAAGGGGGAAAATGTTTATGTGCTACTCTGAACATGTGATATTTATAACCTAATGAACCTGGTTCTTTTATGATAAATGCTTAATACTCTAAAATGCGTCAATGTTGGATTACGTTGGTTACAGGCCTAAGAAAAGAGTTTGTCATCATCAAAAAGGGTGAATTTTTTGGCCCAAGAAATTGAATGGTTTTGAAGATTGACAAAGGAACTCAAAGATGAACCAGATCCATCACTGGAGATATAGACACATGCAGAGTTAAAGGCACGTGAGGTGCACATACAGGAGATAAACAAAATCTGGGAAATAAGAGATATCTTTTGATCAAAAAATTGCAAAATGATAAGGAGTCCTCCTTATCCAGTAAGAACAGAATCTAAGATAAGGAAGGATTTGAGGAGTTGAGTTTGACTAGAACTCTTCCACCAAGGAAGAGTTGCATTAGGATTCTAGTTAATTCCTTATCTACTAACTCTTATATATTGCAGAATGTTATTATTGTAAAGTGACACACAAAAGAAGAAGTTAAGCAAGAATTGAGAGAAAAATTAGCAAAGCAATTTTGCAAACAGTACGTGTGAGATTTAAGTGTGCGACTCTGAAGCTACTTGAACCAGCTAGAAGAACAACTTCCAATTGTTGTCTTTTAGTCTAGTTTACTTGTAGTAGGTAATTTTAACTCGTACCTTTTCAACTTTATCTAGAAGCATCTGTAATAGGTACTGTGTGTTTCAAGTTATAGCTAACTTGGATTTTGTCGCAAATAGCTAGAGGCTAGTTTACCATAAAGGGATTAGAGGTAATCCTAGGTTTACAAAAGAGATTTTGTAAATACTTTTTGGCTCACTGATTTAGTGAAGAGTTTGGGAAAATCCTACTAGGAAGTAGGTCGTGGTTTTTTCACCTTTTGAGTCAGGTGTTTTCCACATAAAAATCTCTGTGTTCTTTATTTTCTGTATTTATTATTTCGCAAACAGTAGAGGTTGGAATACATAGATGAACCTGGTCCTTCTATAACTAGTGCACGCAAAAATCGGACACCACACAAATAACTCCCCCCTCCCCACCCCCCCACCCCCTTGTGTGGTATTGACGTTAAGAACATCAGGTTTCCTTGTTCACCCAATTGTGTGGGAGAATTGATTGTGAAATTTCCTCGAACATTTGGGACACGTAATTCTGCAGTCGTGTGTTTTTGCATTGTTATGACAATTGGCTGACTGAAAAACACTCTTAGTCGTGTTGAATTCACACTCATCATAAACATGAATTGATTAGCATTGGTCTTGATCAATTTGGACCACTGTAATTTTATCCCCAACTAGCTGGTGCTCGCCGACTAGTTGTAACTCGTTGTTGGTGGTTACTCCAACGGTGAAATGGACCGAGACTTGTTGGGATGATAGTATTCGAGATGGAGAACAATTTCCATGGATTGAAGTCCCTTGTTTGGCCCAGAAAAGAGTTCAAAATTTTCATTAATAACCAGGTGATTAATTGCTACAATGTTTACATCACCATCTTTGATATTTGTAGCAGCTAGGGAGGAGTTGATGTGAATGCCTAACTAGGGTTTTTACACATTATTATTTTGAGATTTTTCCGGTGTCTTTCCACCACTAGAGGGTGGAGCAGTGGCCATTCTAACAAAGCATAGTTAGGGTTCGCAGAAATCGCGTGTACAAAGAGGATTTAAGATGATTTGAGATTTTTTAGTTTATGAATTTGAAGTGAAATTTGGGGATTTTAGACCGTGGTATTTGAGAGTGAGATTTAGTGATCTGAGGGTGGATTTATGGATGGATTTGGATGAAATTAGTATAGTTAGACTCGTTATTGAATGGGTATTCTGAATTTATGAATTTTGTCGGGTTTTGGGGTGCAAGCTTAGGATTGAATTTTTGGGTTGACTTTGCATATTTTATTCAAGACTTTAGCTTTACCTTTTGGAGTTATCTTCTATGGATATTATTTATGGTATTAAGCTATTTGGCAAGATTCATGTCGTCCCGAGATTGTTAGATGCGGGAATGGCTTGTTAAAGGAGTGATTTATCTTGCTTTAGGTAAGTATCTTACCTAAAATTGGTTAATACACTAGCTTACTAAATTATTTGTGATATCTATGTGCTATGAGTGTGCATATGTGTGGGGTTTAATCCTATGTGTGAGCACCGGTATTTATCCATGCCCGGGGTAGTGCTTAGGCTATGATACACCTAGAGTTGATTGTTACAGTATAAGCAATAATGTTTCTCATAATTCTAACATTGTTGTGCACTATTTGAGCCATTATTGAGGTTATATAGAGGCTAATTTCCTAAATAAACTTGATAACTTCTAATTCTGCGATGAAATTGCCGATTTGAGCTATGATAACCCACTTTGCACATGCCTACACTTTAGCATGTCATTTATACTAGTCCAGAGCATGAGATATGTTATCCATTCGTTATATACATGTTTTTTTTATATTTTCTTCTCTGTGATATGATTTGGACAAGATACCTATGAACACCTGGGCGAGATTGTGTTGTTATGCCTTTGACTATGTCGGGCGGATTATGTTGCTACGCTGGTGACCACGTCTGGTGCATTGTGTTGTTATGCATGTGACCACGCCGGGCGGATTGTACTGTTATTCCTGTGACCACGCCAGGTGGATTTTGATATTGAGCTTGTGACCACGCTGAGCTGGTAGAACATTGAATTGGCTGTGCATGAGTGTGGATATGGATCCATCCCCCTAGGGTCACCCTCTCATGTTTCTCTCTTGATGGTGTACACACGGATTTAAGGAAACTGATTAGTGGTTTGGTACGAATATGGAATTATTGATTCAAATCTTGCCAGTGTTTGTTCTGGATTATGTATTTCATCTTTACTTAGAATTTTCCTTGGACATTTACCTGATTTACGTGCATATCAAATTTATATGCTAGATCATTGACAGAGCAGAGTGTTTGGGTAATTGTGCACAAATATAGAGATATTTCTTTCTGTGGCTTATACTTGATCACATTATTGTTCTGTTCTTGTTGGATTGAAACTGTACAGGTTATAACAAGTATCATTTATAATTCTTGCTTCTTATACCACGCCGAGGTTAGTTATGATAATTATTGAGCACATTCGGTCAGTTATACTCATGTTACACTCTACACTTAATTGTGTAGATCCAGGTGTTGGGACCAACCATTTGTAGTGGGGTTGCTTGTTGAGTATCGATAGACGAGGTAGAGCTTTATTCTCACCCACAACCTTGGCATCTCTTTTCTTATGTACTTTTGTTTTTATTTCAAACAATATTGTAGTTGGTCATTTCAGACTTGTATTTTCTTATTTGAGCTTCATGACTTTGCATTTACCAGTTCTGGTAGATTTATCATGTATTTTCCTTGTTTTGTTACATTGCAGTTTCAAATTTATATTATTTCTATAAATTTTGCTGTTTTAGTTCTTTATTGTTATGTCTGGATTGCATAGCAAGTGTTTTAGGCGCCATCACTACGGGTTTGGATTTTGGGAAGTGACACATGTGCAGTTAATAAGAAGAAGGAAAACAGTAGAAAATTGAGTGATGTAACAACATGACGAATTAAAACGATATAAGGAATAAACATAAAAGACAAAATAAGATAACGAGTATACAGAATCCAAAGAAATAGCAACACAACATGATCTTAGGAGCGAAATTCCATAGAGGAGAAAAATATCATAAATCAACACAAGACTTGCATCATATTCGTTGTGGTGAACAACCCGATCTAACACAATAATGTTGCAGCGAGCAACCCGATCTAATTGGTCATATTATTACGATGAGTAATCTAGTCCTATTGTAATAATGTTGTGGCAAATTACCCGACCCAACATGTCAATTCATATGGAAACACCCAATAAGCAAGAAACATGGCAAGGTGTATAATAATATAAAAAAATAACGAATAAGCATAATTCATTAATGAAAAGATGAACATGACCAAGGTAAAATAGGACGATCAAATTTTCCAAGAACGAATCTTACTCATACACCTCAACAAAAGCCCAAAACGTCGCCAGTAACATACGAATAATCAATTAGTTTCACAACTCAACATGGCATAAGAGCTTAATACAAGAAATAAATAAAGATATAAATAAAACTAGTTTTACCCACATGCTTTAAACCATGACAAACGCATATACACTCGTCATCATGCATATATGCCACCCATAATGCACTTAGCACATAGAAAATAAGCCACTTACAAACTAATGCCCTCACATTAATATTAATCGAGATACTTACCTCTTTCCGGAACAAGTTCAATAATCCAATACCGCTTTCCCTTTGAGAAAAGCCTCCAAACAACTCGAACCCAGTCAAATGATAGTTACGTAAGTTGAAAACAAGCATAAGGAACCCTTCTAGTACTAAAAAGGTTTGGTCTTTACCGTATTTGAACAAGTCAATAAAAAGTCAACCCAAACCTATATGGTTAGCCTCAAATTGAGGCCTAAATCTCAAAATTTGACCCTCTTAAATTACTAACCAGAACCCCACTTTTACAATTTAAAACACTAGATGTAAGGGTGAAAGCTTATAAGAAATTATGAAATAAATTAAAAATAAGTTAAAATTACTAACCTTTGAATTTGGGGTAAAAATCCTCTCAAGAAGCGCCTCTTTCTGTTGTGTAGATCTAACAAATGTAGAAAAACAAGCTAATCCTGATGTCCTTTTTCCTTTTCTCGTCCTTAGTATAATGACCCGATAGCGCATTCTGAGTTCTAGCTTTTCATTTCATGATTTGAGGCCTCGAATAGCTTCATTTAATGTTTATATGACTTTTCTGCATGGCTCATTTCATTTTTTTGATAGTATTGATATTTTTAGAATAGAAATTCTAATTCTAATGCCTTAATATTGTCGGAATTGACCACCATCAATATTTTTGGAAAAATATCTCGGATTTATGTTTTTACAATTCTGATAGGTCTTATGATATTTTGGACTTGTACGTATGTTTAGGCCGGGTCCCGGTTGACCCGAGGACGTTTCGACGCTTATAGTTGAAACTTGAGAATATGGACGTTTGAATCTTTGGATGGTGATTCTTGATTTTTGATATTATCTTGATGTTTTGAGAGGATGAGCGAGTTTGTGTAAAGATTACATACTTGTTAGAATGTTTTACAGGGTCCCGGGGGGGCTCGGTTGAGTTTTCGTCCCTTTTTTCACTTATTGCAACACTTATTCTTTTGATATGCATCAGACCTTTGCAAACACAAAGTTAGCCTTGCCTCCGCGGAGAGACTTTTTGGGGCAGTGGGATTTTTCCCTCAGCGAACGCGTAAGGACGCCCAGGAACATGAATGCTTGGAGGGGGGTTTGCCTTACACGAGTGCAATGTAGGCTTCACAAACGCGATGGTCACTGGCCACTAGTCTTCACAAACGCGGAGATTGAATTTAGCTCAAGGGTATTCATTAACCAAAAATCGAGTATTCATTAACCAGAAATCGAGATTTGACCTCATTTCACTATTTTTGAGACCTAGAATTCATGTAGAGGCGATGTTTGAGAGTATTTTCACTCCAGCCTTAAAGTTTAATAAGTTTGACTTAGTTTTGATTAATTTTCATAATTTCTCATAGACTTTCATCCCTAAATCTGGAGTTTTAAAGTGTAGAATTGGGTTATGGGATAAACTTTAAGAAATCTAATTTTGGGGATTTGGACCTTAATTTGATGTCCGATTTTAATACAAATAAAAAATTTAGACTCGAGAAAGAATAGATAATCAGGATTTGGTCTTGATTTTGAATTTTAACCATGTGGGTCCGGTTGAATCTTGCTGATTATTCAAAATATGATAAAGATTAAACCTTTTGTAGTATTATAAGGGATTCTAAAGCTTGTTTTGACTTATTTAATTTTGATTGATTAGATTCGAGCAGTTTAGAGGCTTGTCCTAAAGGAAAACTAGTGTTGGATTGTTGAACATGTTCGAGAAAGAGGTAAGTATCTTGATTGACCTTGATTTGGGAGAATTAGACTGTAAATGTTTTACTTGCTATGTTCGAAATGTGTTGGGAGCAGCGTATATGCAAGATGATGAGTGTATATGCGCTTGCATGTAAGACTAGTTTTAGTCATATCTTTGCTTATTTCACGCCTTATTCTCTTATTCTATTTTTATTATGTGGCTACTTGGTTATTCACTTGTACTGGCCATGTTATTGGCTCTTGTTAAGATATATGAGTAAGATTGGCTCTTAGAATATTGAAATGTCTATTACACCTTAATCATGTTCACCCTTTCCTTAATAAATTATGCTTATTCATACTCTTTGAATTTTATATTATGATCTTCGCCATGTTTGTTTGCATGTTGGGTGCTCTAGAATTGGTATGTTGGATCGGTTTTCTCGTCACAATATTATTGTAAGAGGACCAGATTGCTCACTGCAATGATATGGCCATGGGATTGAGTTTCTCGCCACAACAGTTTAGTGTTGGATCGAGTTGTACGCCAGATCGAAGATGATATGAATTATGGTGTTTAATTTATGGTATTATCTTCCTTTATGGATTTTGTTATGTTGTTCATGGATATCATTTTATCCTCTTTAGTTTGATTTGTTTCGAGTTGGTGAAGATTCTCCAGAAGAGGAGGGTCAACATAGCTTGTGTCCAGGAGACTAGGTGGGTAGGGTCGAAGGCGAGGAATGTAGACGGGTATAAGCTGTGGTACTCTGGGGCCGTGAGGGGTAAGAATGGAGTGTGCATCTTGGTGGATAGAGAGCATAGGGAGTCTGTGGTTGAGGTTAGGTGAGTGAATGATAGATTGATGTGTATTAAGTTGATGATTGGTGAGTGTACCCTCAATGTCGTTAGCGCCTACACGCCGCAAATAGGCTTGGGTGAGGAGGTTAAAGGCGCTTCTGGGAGGGTTTGGACGAGACTGTGCGTAGCTTCCCTCCTGAAAGATTATTTATCGGAGGGGACTTTAATGGCCATATTGGGTCAGCCACTGGTAGCTATGGCAAGGTGCATGGTGGCTTTGGCCTTGGGGTCAGGAATGGAGGAGGCACTTCACTCTTGGATTTTGCGAGGGCTTTCGAGCTGGTGATTGCGAACTCGATCTTCCCCAAGAGAGAAGAGCATTTGGTTACTTTCCAAAGTGCGGCAGGGAGGACTCAGATTGACTTCCTCCTCCTTAGAAGGTGTGATAGAGGGTTGTGCAAGGATTGCAAGGTTATCCCGGGAGAGTCCCTCGCGACTCAGCATAGGCTCTTAGTGTTGGACGTTGGTATTTTGTTTAAGAGGAAGAGGAGGTGTTCCCGGGGACGATCGAGGATTAGGTGGAGAGCTTTGACTAAGGATAATGCCCAAGAGCTGGAGAAGAGGTTATCCGCTATGGGAGCTTGGAGGAGTAGTGGGGATGCGAGCTCTATGTGGTCCGCGACGGCGACCTTTGTAAGGGAGGCAGCGAGGGAGTTGCTAGGGGTATCGAAGGGTTATTCTGGCAGGCATCAAGGAGACTGGTGGTGGAATGATGTAGTCCGAGGTAAAGTGGAGGCGAAGAATGTAGCGTATGCGAGGTTGGAAGGGGGTGCCAGTGAGGAGGAGAGGAGAGAGAACAGAGAGAGGTACAAGGTGGCGAGGAAGGAGGCGAAGCTGGTAGTCATGAAAGCCAAGAATGCGGCGTTTCGTCATTTGTATGAGGAATTGGGGGAAAAAGGCGGAGACAGGAAGCTATTTCGGCTGGCTAAAGCGAGGGAGAGGAAAGCCCGAAACCTAGACCAAGTAATGTGCATCAAGGACGAGGATGGTCGGGTATTGATGGGGGAGTCTCATATTAAGCAGAGATGGAAGTCGTACTTCCGAGGTCTTCTTAACGAGGAGGGGGATCGGGAAATAGAGCTGGGGGTCTTGGGGAATTCAGAGAGTCTTCGAGACTTTGGGGTTTGCAGGCGCATTAAGGTGGAGGAGGTAGTGAGGGCTTTGCGTAAGATGAGTAGGGGTAGAGCGACCGGGCCGGATGAAATTCCGGTTGAGTTCTGGAAGTTTGTGGATAGAGTAGGACTGGAGTGACTGACGGGGTTGTTCAATGTTATTTTTAGGACGAAGAAGATGCCTGAGGAGTGGAGATGGAGCACAGTGGTGCCATTGTACAAGAACAAAGGCGATATCTAGTGTTGTAACAACTATAGGGGTATCAAGTTACTAAGACATACTATGAAAGTCTAAGAGATGGTGGTTGAGGCGAGGGTGAGGAGGACGGTGTCAATATCCGACAACCAGTTTGGGTTCATGCCGGGTCAATCCACCACAGAGGCAATTCACCTTATTAGGAGGCTGGTGGAATAGTTTAGGGATAAGAAGAAGGATCTACACATGGTGTTTATCAACTTAGAGAAAGCATATGACAAGGTCCCTAGGGAGGTGCTCTGGAGATATCTTGAGGCTAAGGACGTGTCGGTCGCCTACATAAGAGCGATCAAGGACATGTATGATGGATCTAGGACTAACGTTAGGACTGTGGGAGGCGACTCAAAGCATTTCCCGGTTGCTATGGGTTTACACCAAGGCTCCACGCTTAGCCCATTTCTATTTGCCTTGGTGATGGATGCACTGACACACCATATCCAAGGGGATGTGCCATGGTGTATGTTATTTGCGGATGACATAGTCCTGATCGATGAAACAAGGGACGGTGTTAATGCGAGGCTGGAGATTTGGAGACAAACCCTTGAGTCTAAGGGTATCAAATTGAGCAAGTCTAAGACTGAGTATTTGGAGTGCAAGTCTAGCGCTGAGGCGAGTGAGATAGGTGGGGATGTGAGGCTTGGATCTCAGTTCATCCCTTAGAGAGATAGCTTCAAGTACCTCAGTTCGGTGATTCAGGGTGACAGGGATATTGACGAGGACGTCAGCAGCCGTACAGGGGCAGGCTAGACGAAGTGGAGGCTTGCATCTGGAGTTTTGTGTGAAAAGGAAGTACCACCGAAACTTAAAGGTAATTTTTATAGAGCGGTGGTTAGACTGGCCATGTTGTATGGGGTTGAGTGTTGGACGGTTAAGAACTCCCACGTCCAGAGGATGAAGGTAGCAGAGATGAGAATGTTTAGGTGGATGTGGGGGCAAACTATGATAGATAGGATTAGGAATGAAGATATTCGGGAGAAAGTAGGTGTGGCGCCATTGGATGATAAGATGCGGGAGGCGAGGCTCATATGGTTCGGGCACGTACGAAGGAGGAGGCTTGATGCCCCGGTGAGGACGTGCGAGAGGTTGGCTGTAGTGGGTTCGAGGAGAGGTAGAGGGTGGCCGAAGAAGAATTGGGGCGAGGTGATTAGGCAGGACATGGAGAGACTGCAGATCTCAGAGGACATGGCCCTTGATAGGAAGGTCTGGAGGTCAAGCATCAGGGTTGTAGGATAGGGGTAGTAGAGCTTTTCACCCTTCTGTCCCGGGGTGGGGCGGGTTGGGTTAGGGTTGTTCTTAGAGGGATTGAGGTCTATGCTGCTATTGTTATTGCATGTCATTTATCTTATGGTTTTTATGCTCTGCCATTATTTTCATGATTTCTGTTGGAGTTACTGATGATTTGTCTTTTTGTGTTTATGTTGTCTCCCTGAGCCGAGGGTCTATTGGAAACAGCCTCTCTGCCCCTACCGGGGTAGGGGTAAGGTCTGCATATAGACCACCCTCCCCAGACCCCACTTTATGGGACTTTACTGGGTAATTGTTGTTGTTGTAGTTTGAGTTGCTTAAATGTTTAATTATTTTATTTGAGAAGCGTGCTTGTTATTTCTTTTAGTTGATCATTTTTTTATTTCTCATACTCGCTATTGTTATCTCTATTGTTATTTATCTTGTAATTTCTTTTGTTATCAACCTTTTTTATTAACTGAACAGGTTAATAAAATGGGTGTCTTGTGTAACGACCCGGCCGGTCATTTTGCGTTATCGGACCCCGTTCCCCTAAATGAAACTTCCTATAGTGGCTTATTATGATTTATGACTTGCGGGGACTGGTGGTACGGAGTTCAGAGGTGTTTAGAGTGCTTCAGGAACAATTGGTTCCTTAAGGTTGGCCTTTAAGGCCAGGTTTGACTTCGGTCAACATTCTGGGGAAACGACCTCGGAATCGAGTTTCGTCGGTTCTAGTAGTTTCGTGTGATGATTTTGGACTTAGGTGTATGTTCGGAATGGGTTTCTGATGACCTGGGGGCATTTCGGCGCCCAATATTGAAATAAGAAGTTCCTTAAGTTCATATTTTGGTTTGGGACGTGTTTTTGTGTTATCGAGGTCCGAACGGAATTCCAAGACCGGGAATAGTTTCGTATTGTTAATTATGACTTGCCTGCAAAATTTGGTGTCATTCCGAGTTGTATAGGTTGGTTCGCCGCGTTGCTAACGAAGTCTAGAAAACTTAAAGTTCCTAAGTTTGGTCCTTTGGGTTTGGAGGTGTGATTTTAAGTTTTGCGCTGTTTTGGGTGTTCCGAAGGCTCGAACGAGTCCGTATTATGATTTGGGACTTGATGGTATATTTGGACAAGGGCTCGGGTGAGCCCAGGTGCCTCTCGGGCACCTAACGGGGCTAAAAACCAGCTAAAATAACTGTTGGTGCACCTGTTCTTGTGTGACCGCAGGTGCAGTTGCCCAGTCGCAGGTGCGGGATCGCTCCTGCGGTCCCCAGCATCGCAGGTGCGACCCCTAGTCGTCTGGTCAATTCTCGCAGGTGCGGGCCCAGGCTCCCCAGTCCATTTCCGCAGGTGCGGGCCTTTGCTAACAGGTGCGGTCCTCGGTCCGCAAGTGCAAAAACACTGTCCAGACAGTGTGTTTTTATACAGGGGACTTAACACATTTTTCTCATCTTCTTCTTCTTCCTTGGGGCGATTTCCACCATTGTTGAGGGGAAAACGACCTGGTGATTTAAGGTAAGTAAAATCTACTCTAATATGAGCTTCATGCATGGATTATAAGCTAAACTAACTACCTAAAATTAGTGAAAAATCAAGAATTGGGTAGTGACCTAGGATCTTCGATAATTTGAGAATTTACCCATCAATTAGCTATGAAATCGAGTAAAAATTGTATATTTGTGATTCTTACGCTATGGGTGAGTGTTTCCTTCGAGAATTTTTGGAATCCGAGCATGCGGGCCCGAGGTCGGATTTTAGAATTTCTTCAAGAATGGTGAATTTACTAAATGAGTAGGAGAAATTCCATATTTTGAGCATAAATTAATGAATTTGTTTAAATTTTGGCTAGTTTCGAGTCCTCGAGTGTAGAGTTCGGAGTTTCGGGCTCGTTCTTGATCCGGGAAGTGCATTCGACATGAGGTGAGTCTCCTTTCTAACCTTGTAAGAGGGAATTGTCCCCATAGGTGATTATAAATGGTGGTTTTGTCCTTATTTGTGGGGGCTGTGTACGCACGAAGTGACGAGAGTCTATGCGCAACTACTATTATGCCTTTTCGGGTAGTTTAGGACTCACAAGCATGCTTTATGTGTTGTATCTGTGATCTTGTATATGGATTAAGTAGCCTAATGTCCTCGAATCTCACATGTGAAGGCCTAAGGGGTTATGATTGAAGTTGATATCTCTAAAATTCTCACACTGTTAGTATGTTCCCTGCTAAATTATCTGGAAATCTCTTGCTAATCATGAATTGGAATTTATATGGGAACCCGACTCGCATGGATAATTCACGAGCGGGGTAGCCCTAATATTATATTCACTCGAGTCGCAGGTTCGATTCGTGAGCGGGGGTGGTCTTGGTATTATATTAACAGTATCGCATGTTCGATTCGCGAGCAGGGCAGATAGATGCATATATGGTTCGGGCCGTTAGACCCCCCGCAATGCACATTTACTTTCACGTCGTAATGACCGTACATTTATAGCCTGTTATATGTTTTGGTAATTTTTGAGAAGCCCTGTAATTGCAACTGTTGTTTTCATGAAAAGAAAGAAGGATAAATAACTTGTATGCCATGGAAAAAGGATGGCGCGAGGGTACTAGTGATTTCTATTTGATGCTCATTTACTTATTACTTTTCATTACTGCTACTACTGGTTAGCCTGTACTCATTCCACTTTGTCTGACCTTATTAAGTATCACGTCGACCTCTCGTCACTACTTCTTCGAGGTTAGGCGGGATACTCACTGGGTACATATTTGTTTATGTACTCATACTACGCTTCTGTACTTAATTGTACAGGTTTTGAGGCTGGTACATCTGGTTATCTGACCGGAGCTTGATATATATATTCTGGACCTGACTCCATGGTGAGCTGCCTCCCTTGGTGATCCTCAGTTGGGCTATGGAGTTATCTTTTGTTTATTTCTGTCTACATTCTTTCAGACAACAGTACAACATGTATCATCTTTTGTATATTCTACTAGATTGCCTATTGACTTGTGACACTAGTTCCTGGCATGCACATAGTAGACTCTTATTTTGGGACTGTATATATATTGGATCACGATCATTTCGGCTATATTTACTTAAACTGGTTAATGTTTCCGCTTTTAATTAAATGATCAAAGTTTAAAAACTTGGTAAGTGTGGGGTTGGTATGTCAAATAAGGGTAACCTCACTAGTAAACAACTGTTGACTTGCCTGACTTCGGTGTTGGGCGCCATCACAACTTGTGTCGGATTTTGGGTCGTGACAACATGGTATTAGAGCACTAGGTTCATGTAGGTCTCACAAGTCATTGGCAAACCTAATAGAATCTCGCGGATCGATACAGAGACATATGTATTTATCTTCGGGAGGATATAGGGTGTTAGGAAACCTATCTTTATTCGTGATCTATCGTGCAATTGATGGTATACTAAATCTTATTCCTCTATTCTCTCACATATGGTGAGGATGCGTACATCTGGTAAAGGCCGGGGAAGGGCACCGGCCCGAGGTAGGGGACGGGGGCATCCCAGAGCTGTTCCAGTTGCACCACCAGCGGATCCTACTATAACAGCGCCAGGCTTCTAGGAGATCATGGGCCATATGTTGAGATTTATGGATACTATGTCCCAGGCTGGTTTATTTCCAGCGAATCCTTCCACATCTCAGGCAGGAGGTTGAGCCCAGACCCCTACTGCCCAGGCCGCAGGCCAGACAACCACACTTCATCATACCCTGGGTACACTGCCCGTGGGTGGGGTTCAGTCTGTAGCAGCAGCACCTGAGCCCAGACCAGCTGCGGACGGCGATCCGCAGAAGTTATTGGACAGATGGACTCGATTGCATCCTCCGGTCTTTGGGGGTGAGCGAGGCGAGGATGCCCAGGATTTCATTGACAGGTGCAGGGACCGACTGCACAACATGAGGATATTAGAGTCCCATGGGGTGGACTTCGCTACTTTCCAGTTAGAGGGCAGAGCTCGCAGATGGTGGCAGTCATATATTCTCAGCAGGCCAGCAGGTTCTCCTCCTATCACTTGGGAGCAGTTCACTCAGATGTTTCTAGACAGATATATTCCACCCTCTAAGATGGAAGAGTTGCGGTATCAGTTTGAGCAGCTGGAGCAGGGGCAGCTATCAGTGACAGACTATAAGGCTAGATTTTCAGAGTTATCTTGCGATGCACTCATGATACTACCTTCCGATGCTGAGAGAGTGCGAAGATTTGTAGCCGGGTTGCATCCAGGCATTAGGACCAAAATGGCTCGAGAGGTGGAGATGGGGACTCCTTATCAGCTAGTAGTGGAGATTGCTCGTAGGATCAAGGGTTATCGATCGAGGGTCAGGGAGCAGGTACAGCCGGATAAGAGAGCTAGGTATTCCGGGAATTTCAAAGGTGCCCAAGCTAGGGGCAGAGGTCATTTTGGTAGGGGTCATCCCAGCAGGCCCCCATATTCAGCACCACCACCACCACCTCCTCGTGGTGCTCTAGTGAGGCCTTACTTCAGTGCTATGCCAGAGGGTTCTCACCGTCCCCTAGTTATCCAGGGTTATACTTCAGGGCAGCAGGATGTGCCTCTAATGAGATGTTACGAGTGCGGGGATCTCGAACATATCAGGAGGACTTGTCCTAGGTTTCGGGGCAAGTCAGTGCAGTAGGGTTACCAACCTATGAATCCAGCACCAGCAGTTCGGCCACCTAGAGGTGGGGGACAGGTCAGTAGGGGTCGTCCTAGAAGTGGAGGCCAGTCAGGGGAAGGTCAGCCGGCTCCTGTTCATTCTGGCGGGGCTCAGTCTTCCAGTGCTCTAGCTAGATACTATGCTTTTCTGGCTAGATCGGATGCATTAGCCTCAGACGCCGTGATCACAGGTATTATTACAGTATGTGGTAGAGAGGCATCAGTGTTATTTGATCCAGGATCCACTTATTCCTATGTTTCGATCTTATTTTCTCATTTCCTGTATGTCCCTCGTGGGTCCTTCTTTTCTCCTATATGTGTGTCCACTCCTGTGGATGATTCTGTTGTAGTAGACCGGGTCTACTGGTCCTGTGTGGTCATATTCTACGGATTTGAGACTCGAGCAGATCTCTTATTGCTCTACATGGTTGATTTCGAGGTTATTCTAGGCATGGATTGGCTATCTCCTTATCATGTCGTGCTTGACTGCCATGCCAAGATAGTTACTTTAGCCATGCCAGAGTCCCCTAGGCTGGAGTGGAGAGGTTCCTCAGTTAGTGCAGCCAGCCGGGTCCTCCGTGTATCACGTTGACGGTTCGTTTTGGAGAAGGAGGCTTTGGGGGCTCCTGCCTGTTCCTCATATATTCCTGTTTACCTTTATCACTAAACAATTCTGTTAAATAGCCCTATTTCAATAAATTTTCTACTTCACCTTGTAAAAATCTGCAATCCACAGTTTTGTGCCCATGATCGTTATGGAATTCACACCAGTGATCTGGGTTCCTTCTATTTGGGTTTGATCGCATCTCTTTGGGCCACTTAACCTTGTCTCCCATGTTCCTCAATATTGAGACAAGTTCATTAGTACTTACATTAAAGGTATGATCCCCACTTCGAGTATTACTTCTAGGTCGTTCATCTCGATCTTTTCTGGATCTAGATGAGTATGAGACTACGTCTCTTCCTTGTGGTCTATAGTTTGACCTAGTGTTTTCGAACCTGGGACAAATATCACATCCCAAGGGTCCTAAGTAAGGATCGTACCTATTTTTACCTAATCTTCTGTACGATTCAGGACGTCTAGATCTGGAATGATTTTCATCCCTCGAACGAGCAATGATATCTTCTTCTATTCTGAGTTTAGTACTATACCTGTTATATACATCGTTCCATGTTGTAGCGGGAAATTCTCTTAGACTTTCCTTAAGTCGTCTCGTTGCTTCTGAGCTTTTATCGTTTAGGTTGCTTGTGAATGCCATGGCTGCCCAATTATCAGGCAGCCTTGGTAACTACATTCTTTCTCGTTGAAACCTGTCTACAAACTCACGGAGTAGTTCCGTGTCTCCTTGTTTTATTTTGAATATGTCTTCCATTCTTTTCTCAACTTTTTGTGCACCGGAGTGTGCTTTTATAAATGAATCTGCAAGCTCAACAAAAGAGTCAATAGAATTTTCAGGGAGAAGAGAATACCAGGTTAGGGCTCCTTTGGTAAGTGTTTCCCCAAATTTTTTGACAAGGACTGATTCAATCTCTTGTTTCGTTAAGTCGTTGCCTTTTACCCCAGTAGTGAAAGCAGTCACATGGTCACGTGGGTCAGTTGTTCCATCATATTTGGGAACGTCAGGCATTTTAAACTTCTTGGGTATAGGCAAGGGTGCCGCACTTGGCTTCCAAGGTTGTTGAGAATACCTATCAACATCAATGCCTTTGATGATAGGTGGTACTCCAGGAATTTGTTCGATGCGATCGTTCTGCTCCTTCATCTGTTTTTGCATGGTTAGCAGTAAATTTTATAATTCTGAGTTTTTAGATATACCTGGCCTCGCTTTGAGACATTCATTAGGAGTATCTCCCCTTCCTGAGTTTTCCAACCCAGATTGAGGATTTTCCATGGTGATGGTATTATTGGGGGGGGTGTTGGTGGTGTAGGTAACACTGCCAGTAATCCCTCGCAAATTCTTGCAAAGCTTGGCTCACATACTCTGCAATCATTTGCTTTACTCGATCTTGTTCCACCGTTTGATCATTATCACCATTGTTGTTATTGGATCTTTCTGGGGATTGTTCCCTTGAACCACGTGGGGTTCCTGAAGGCGATGGAACTGGGGTTCCATTCCTTTGCTGGTTGTTGTTGTTGGAGTTCGACATAGTTCAGAGAATATCACTTAAAAGAAAACAAAGATTATCAGATTCCCGGAAACAGAACTAATTTGTTTAACCAAAGAATTAGATCCTTTGACTAAAGTTATTTCTAGGATGAACACGGGTTACTGATAATCAAGGAAATAGAGAAAAATGAATAATAGACAATATTGCAGAAATATAGAAAAGCAAAGTAGATTGTATTCGAGAATTAGATGCCTTTACAAGTTGTATTCCCCTCCTTGATATAGGAGATTCCTTGACATAACGTACAACTCTTGCTACGATTGCCCATTAATGACTAATTATGACATTAATGGGGCGTTACAAAGGATAAGGATAATTGGGGTGCGATTACATAACGTACGAGTAATCAATTGTGGGTTCTTGAATCTACCAGTAGCTTTGTCCAGATTCATTCTGACCATGTCTCTTCCCTGTTTTGATCAGGTTGAGTTTCCCGTGGCTGATGAGTTCGAGGGTTTATTGAATCGTGCCTTTTTGTTCCGTACCTCTTCAAAGAATCACATCCAATTGTCGCGTTCTCCTGTGTCCACATAACTGGCTGAGTTATCAAGAGTTGTCTTACGTGTGAAACCTTTTTTTACCAATACAAGTTCAGCGAGAGTTGGGTACCCGAGTTGAGCTGAGCACAGCATTTCATCCTCAGATGGATGGACAGTCCGATCGTACTATTCAGATTCTAGAGGATATGCTCTGCACTGGTGTTATTGACTTTGGAGGTTCTTGGGATCAATTCTTGTCGTTAGCCGAGTTTGCCTACAATAATAGTTATCAGTCGAGCATTCAGATGGCTCCTATGAGGCATTATATCGTAGACGATGTAGATCGCCAGTTGGATGGTTTGATCCGGGAGAGGCTCGGTTATTGAGTACAGACTTAGTTCAAGAGGCCTTAGATAAGGTCAAGATTATACAGGATCGACTTCGTGCAGCCCAGTCCAGGAAAAAGATTTACGCCGATCGTAAGGTTCAGGATGTGGATTCATGGTTGGAGAGAGAGTATTACTTCGGGTATCGCCCATGAAGGGTGTCATGAGATTTGGGAAGAAGGGCAAGTTGAGCCCTTGGTATATCAGACCATTTGAGATTCTTGACAGAGTGGGGGAGGTAGCTTATAGACTTGCGTCGCCTCCAGGGTTATCCTTATTTTATTCGGTATTTCATATATCTATACTCCGTAAATATCATGGTGTCTCGTCCCACGTGTTAGATGTCAGCTCTGTCCAATTGGACCAACATTTGACGTATGAGGAGGAGCTGGTAGAAATTCTAGACCGGCAGGTTCGTCAGTTGAGATCAAAGAGTTACCCTTCAGTTCGAGTGTAGTGGAGGGGTCAGCTTGTTGAGGCAGCTACTTGGGAGTCCAAGTCGGACATGCAAAGTAGATATCCCCACTTGTTTTCCAGTTCAAGTAATTTTCTATGTCCGTTCGAGGACGAACGTTTGTTTTAGAGGTGGAGATTGTGATGACCCAAAGGGTCATCTTGTAAATTAAGACCCCATTCCAGGCTCATTAGCCTTTAAAAGATTGAATTTATTTACCTCGATTTGCGTGCACAATCCGGACGTGAAACCGGAAAGCTTTTATGTGAAAATATGAGAACTAGTAATTTTTGGAATTTAAAATTTGGTTTTACTTGACTTTGTTCAACATTTTTAGTAAAAGGACCCGGATTTGTGTTACGACGATCCCGAGAGGTCCGCAGTAAAATATGAGACTGGAGCATATGCATGGAACTGAATTCCGAGGTCCTTAGCCTTAGAAATTAATTTTTGAAAGAAATTATTTTGCTGGATTTTTAATGAAGTAAAGAAATGAATTAATATTTAAAATCATGGATATCGGGCCCGTATTTTGGTTTCGGAGCTCCATACAGGTTTGTTATGATGTTTACATCCTATCTGTGAAATTTGGTAAGAATTGGGGTTGATTTGATGTAATTCGTATGTCCGGTTGAGAAATAGTGAAATTGAAGTGTTCTTGAGAAAAATGATGAGTTTTGAGGTTAAATTCGTAGTTTTTAAATGTTATTTTCATGATTTGATCGCATGAGCAAGTCCGTATGATATTTTTAGACTTGCGTGTATGTTTGGTTTCAGCCCCGAGGACTCGAGTGAGTTTCGGGTAGGCTTCGGGATGTTTTGAAATTATGAAATCTTGTGTCATAGCTGTGCTGGTATGCCCGCACCTGCGAGCCTTGAGCCGCAGGTGCGAGAGGAAGGCCGCAGGTACGACCTTGGCCCAGCTTCCCCTTTTTCGCAGATGCGGACTTCATGCGCAGAAACGGGACCACAGAAGCGGACAATTGTCCACAGGTGCAGCCCCAGTGGCCATTTCTCTTTTTCGCAGAAGCGGAAGTAATTCCACACGTGCGCAAGCGCAGTTGCGACCCAAGCACCGCAGATGCAAGGGTCAGGCAGTGAGTTCATATTAATTAGAACTCCAGCCTTTTTCTTCTTATTTTTCACAAGGGTAGAAGACCTAGGGCGATTTTCTCAAGGCTTTTTATTCCAAAATCATAGGTAAGTGTTCATTAACTCTTTTCTTTCAATTACCCCAATGATTTTCATCACTTTTCAATCCAAAATCAAGAACTTTCATGGTAAAAATTGAGGGTTTGGGTAGAATTAGGAAATTTTGTAAAAATGGGATTTTGACCTCGAATTGAGGTCGGATTACAAAAGTAATTGCATATTCAGGCTCGGGGGTGAATGAGTAAACGTAATTTGGTCCGAACCCCGAGTTTGGACCAAGCGGGCACGGGGTCGGGTTTTAATATTTTTGAGAAAACTTAGGAAAACAATGATTTTTTCAGTAAAGTTAGTTCCTTTAGCATAAATTAATGATATTAAACTAATTATGATTAGATTCGAGCGGGTTAGAGGTAAATTCGAAAGGAAAGGCGGTAATTGAGCAGTGAGTGACCTGCGAAATTGAGGTAAGTGTTTGGTTTAACCTTGACTTGAGGGAATAGGAATCCCCAACTTAAATGCTATATGAATTCGCATGTGTGTGGTGTTTAGGTGAGGTGATGAGTATCTATGCACCACCAAATTATCTGTTAAACATGATCCCTTCCCCGGTTTCCAATTATTTGCTTCTAGGCTTAATTGTTTCATCATCATTGAGGTTTATATGTCTATTTGGATTCGTTGATTCATTGTTAAGTATTGCTTCAAGTAATTTAGAAGTGTTGGTTATTCTCTTGGTTTTATTGTGTTACTTAAGGATTGAGCTGGATGTCAGTGTTACGATATGTATATAACATCTGGTTGACTTTGTTACAAAATGATAATTGATGAAGTTTATGAGTTTTACTGTTTACAATTGTTGATATAAAAGTGTTGTGAAAGGCTTGGCCTGAATTGTGAAAGTTTTTATAAATAAACTGATATGATATGTCTGGTGGGAGCGGGTTGCACGCCGCAACAAGGAGTGATAAGGGTGGACAGGCGGGATCGGCTTGCACGCCGCAACAGGAGAAATAAGGGTGATATATATAGGGAGGAGCAATAAGGGTGGACAGGTGGGATCGGTTGCGTGCCGCAACAAGGAGCGATAAGGGTGAATATTTATGTTTTACTGATTTTCGAAATTAAGGGTTTGGAAAACTCCGATTTCTTAAAAAGGTTTTCATACTCTGATTTTTATTGTGGTTTTAAATTGAAACTTGGAAATTTTGAGGAGTTGTTGTGTTTATTTACTATTGCAAGTTACTGGTTATCGAGTTTGTTATTATTGTTTCTTTCTTGCTTTATTATTTATATGGTTCACATGTTATATTGTTAATGCCCCGCCGTAGCCTCGTCACTACTTTGTCGAGGTTAGGCTCGGTACTTACTCAGTACATGGGGTCGGTTGTACTGATACTACACTCTGCACTCTTTTGTGCAGATCCAGGTACTGACCAGAGTTAGGAGATCTTAGTAGCTGAGCATTTTCGTTCAGAGACACGAGGTAGATCTGCTGGCGTCCGCAGATTCTTGGAGTCTTCTCTTTAATTTATATAGACACTGTTTTATTTCATTCGAAACAGACATATATACTTCTTTCAGCCATTATTTGTAGTATTCTTAGTAGTTCGTGAATTGTGACACCAGACCCTAGGGTAGTTTTATAGTTATATATTTAGTTTGTGGTTCGTCTTAATTATTGCTCCTTATTATTATTCATGGAATTATTTAGTGAAAAATATTAGATTCAGTATTTACTTTTAAATTGTTCTATTATGTATAAGTTAACTTTAAAAGAAAATGATTAATAAATTTCTAACATCGGCTTGCATAACAAGTATTGTGTTAGACACCATCATAATTTCGTGGGATGAGAATTTGGATCGTGACAAGAATCCTAAAAGAGAAATTCTTGACAAACAAGTTCGGAAGTTGGGAACCAAAGATGTGGCATCAGTTAAAGTCTCGTGGCATAATCTTGATTCGAGGGAGGGAAAGGAGAAATAGGAAGGGGATTGTAAGATTGGAATCATATCCCCCACGAACAAAGTGAAAGTATCAATAAAGTGAAAATACATATAAACAACCTGAACAATTAAAATAATAGTTTTAGTTAATGAGCTTAAACAAAATTGGATTGTCAAAGGTATATAACACTCTGGGCCCAAAGACTTTAAAGCATATGGATGTAGAGGGAAACGTTTATGGATTACATAGATTAAAGGACTGATGATAAAACAAGTTAGTAGCCACAACCGTCTATATCTAGATCAGAAGTTGACCAGGGCTGTTTAGGCCGTGACACATGACCATTGTTAGTTGTGTCTAAAATACCACGGTCTGCTGCCATCGTTTCTTACTCATCCATATGATTTTGACATGTAAACTAATTTGCATATGATCCACTTTCAACCCTTCATTTAATTATGATCAGTTAGTAAGGGTGGGCATTCGGTACTTCGGTTCGGTATTTTAAGAATTTCGATTCGATTTTTCGGTATTCGGTTTCTCAATTGTGTATACCAAATACTGTACCTAAATATTTCGGTACGGTTCGGTATTTCTTATTTCCGTTCGGTTCGGTACGGTATCGATTTAATAGTCGATGATGATAAAGAACAACGAACTACAAAAGTAAAAAAACATGCTCGTTGTATTGACAACTTCAACGCTGCTCAGTGCTCACTGAATAAACATGCTCGTTGTATTGGCTACTATATTCAATTATTCACTAGACTGGAGTTATTAGTCATTAAGTTTTCCCATGTTGTCAATACAACCTTTTAACACATTAAAATATTATTCACAAGTACTACCCCTTAAATATATTGAATGACTTTATTCACAAGTACATTCACAAGTAAGAATTATAAAGCTCACAAGGACAAAGAGCCAAAGACCTTCCACTGGACTTACAGTCCACTTAAGTCTTAACAGTCAAAGACGTTCCAGTGTTCCACACTTCCACACTTCCACTGGACTTACAGTCCACTTATGACTTAACAGTCAAAAACGTTCCACACTGCCAGCAAAAACACCAACTGCTCAGTTACAAATTACAATCTAACTGTCCTGTTACAAATTACAATTACAAATATTAGTTACAGCCCAAATTACAGTCCACTTAACAGTATGCTAAATTGCTAATTTGGAGCACTAAAATGGAGCAGAACATAACAAAAACACTGCAAATCTTTTCTCTGAAAAAGGCTACAAATCTTCTCTGAAAATAGCCAACCGAGCACGGGGCATAATTGCACTTGAACCTAAACAATATATAAATCATAAGTAAGAATATTATTTTTTGATGATAATAAAACAAAACTACAAAAGTATATCACCAAACAAATAGTGTATTAAACTTACCACTCAAGTTTCAATTTGCAATTATACATCAAGCAATGTTAGTAGTGTTTCCATTATTGTTCATATCTAAAGATAATTCGATCAAATATGTCAATGAAAATGACAAATAAACAATTATGATATATTATTTTGAACTAAAATACACACAAAATATTAAAGCTTACCAAGCTCGAGTTCCTCAAGATACTTCAAGTCTTCTTCAACACTAATAGGATTCTTCTCTTCTCTAAGCCAATCTTGAACACAAATAAGAGCTTGAACACATTTAGGAGTCAATGAACTCCTAAATGGATCAAGAATACGGCCACCGGTGCTAAATGCACATTCCGACGCCACACTAGAAATTGGAATGGACAACACATCACGAGCCAACTCCGAAAGAATAGGAAATCTAGGAGCATGTGTTTTCCACCAACTTAAGATATCAAATTCTTCACTAAAAGGCTCTTGTTCTTCACTAATGTATTTATCCAACTCGGATTTAGCACTCCCACTTCCATTGTCTTCCTTTTGTTTCTTCAAGTGAAGCTGCGTCCTTATTAATGATGTAGTTATAACACTCCCACAAGATGTATTAGATGTGTTATTAGATGAAGTAGAACTAGATGTGTTCTACGGGAAGGAAGACGAAATTGTGATTGAGTTTTTCTCATAAACTTAATAAAGCTTTCATTTTCTACAAAGCTAAATGGTAGTTCATCAATAACTATCATCTCAATTAAGGCCCTCCTAACCACTTCTTGATCAAATTTCCAAAGTGATCCTTCATCCTTTTGGCAAGATTGAAAATTTATCTTTGCTTGACTATCTTTATCAATGTTAGGTGGGTATTCTTTGCATCTAGTCAAATGAGAGTTCAATCGCTTGTTCCATTCTTAGATGAGTAAAAAGCTAAAGCTTGATTACAATATCTACACTTTCCTTTACCAATCTCATGTACCTCAATTTTATCAAAATGATTCCAAGCCTTGGATCTAGGTTGCATGACTTTTCTTTTCTTAGAATCTTGAGTATCAATGGTGTTGGTGTTACTATCTTGAGTAATAAGTAAGCTTTCACTTGAACCGGCAACACTGTTTAAACTTTCATCTGCCATCTATACAAATAGACACACAGCTTTAGAGTGACCACAGAAATTAAATTTTAAAACTAAAAAATAGAGACCCGATTTACAAATATAAAAAGAAATCTCAAACAATAACAAAATAAAGATCATAAAAAATTCATATGAACCTGGCCGGACCTTTGAGCTTCGAAATAATCCAATCCAATGATTGGGTGAGGAGTGAGGAGAGAGGAGTCGGAACTCGGTTCAGAATCACCAACAACACAGCAACGTGAGAGGGTTAACTGACACAGCGGCGCCCAGATCGGAGACGGAAATGGTGAATGAGACTATGTCTATGACTGCCTGACTGAAGAATTGAAGATGAGAGAGTGAAAGTTTGGTGTTTGGCTACCTGAGTGGTGCATGGCTACGTGGGTCTCTGAAGTCTGAAGAACTGAAAAAACAAGAAAGAGATAACCTAATTTGGCATTTGCTAAAAATTAAAATGGACTAAGAGGGTTTGGGTTAAGAGGGTACCCTATTTGGTTGCCCTCATTTAACATTTTAACATATACTCGCTTTTTTAAAAACTTTTAAGTTTTAACTTGTACCCACTTTTTAAATAACTTCAGCTCCCTTCCCCTCGCTGAGCTGAAGTTCACCAGTTATAAAGACAAAACTTCAGCATATGGGGCTGAAGTTCCCCAGTTATAAAGACAAAAACTTGGAACTAGGGAACTTCAGCATACGAGGTTGAAGTTCTCCAGTTATAAAAACAAAAACTTCAGCATACGGGGCTGAAGTTCCCCAGATATAAAGACAAAAACTTCAGCATAAGGGGCTAAAGTTACCCAGTTACACTAGGGAACTTCAGCTCTAGAGCTGAAGTTTTGTCTTCAGTCATATGAGTGGACTAACCATCAAAAGATGTGGTGCAGTGGATGAGACTGCTCTTCCTTTAACCAATACGGGTACCGGACACCGGGTGTGAAATCAAAAAACAAAAAAAAAAGATGAGTAGACTTTTGCATTAGAATTCCTGTATAATTTTTAAAGAAGAAATTAAGTTATATATACGTAATATAAGTCATGTGAAGAAAAAAACATCAAAATATATGCTTAATCGATTGTATCATGTTACTTATTCTCTTTTTGAGATTATTTTACTCAATGCTATCAATCCATTAAACAATAAATGGAAGTAGATTATACATCGTCAATACGTGCACAAGGCAGCCATATTAATATGACTACTGCTGCAACTTAATATATAGTCTTCAGATTATAACAAGTAATAAAGCGCTACCAAATTATTTGTCACTGGTACTTCAGGGGCGGATGGAGCTTTTCAGGTTTCGTGTTCGTCTAAATTCAATATTTTTTATACGGTGTAAATTTATGTATAAAAATTTATTAAATTTATAATAATTAATAAATAAAAACTCATAAAGTTAAATACTGAATCCGTCTCTAAATGCCCTTATCTGGGAATGCTGCGGTTTGTGAATTGTGATTATAACCAAGTCAATGATACTACTACGATGACTGCTACAACTTTGTAGTCTTCAATTCAAAGTATAATAAAGTGCTGCTTCCTTCAACTCTTTTTAACTGTTACTTAAACAACACAAAAAAAAAAAAAAAAAAAAAAAAAAAAAAAAAAAAAAAATCCAAAATATTTGTTACTTTAGAAAATTAAAATGCAATAATTCGTTTTTCCTAATTCCATCAATACAACTCTAAAAAGAAATAATTCTGAACTATTCATTTAATAAGGATAAATTTCACATATAATTAATGTTATTAAATAATTTCTTAATTGGTGTGTCAAAACCTTAAAGAGGGATAAAATAGACTGTCCCTACCCCGCCAGTACCACCTACCCCTGATGGCATTGAAGCTCAAGAAATCAACAGAATAACTACTACAAATTAAATGCCCTTAATTATCTGGGACCGTTCTCTTAATTATATGATATCAGAGTCAAACATTTCAAATAAGACCTCCACTCTTGCTTGCTGCTGCTAGCTATTTTCTATATGTATATACACACCATGTATCTTTACAACAAGAATGAGCCTCAGCCAATAACCGTTGATCGTTACTCATAAAGTTCAAATCTTGAATCGTCGCGAAATATGAGTACAGGAGGAGGAGGAGCGTCTCGCACTCTTTTAGACACTCCAACTTGGGCTCTGGCAACTGTTTGCTTCATCTTTATTTTCCTTGGCATTTTCATTGAACAATTGATCCATCTTCTTTGTCATGTAAGCAAATATATAAATTACTCTTCTCGCTAGTTTATTATGTCAATTCATGATCAGTTTTTTATTATTTGCAATTTACATGCAGTGGCTCAAAAAACATAGGAAGACCGCTTTGTTTGAAGCTGTAGAGAAACTCAAATCAGGTCATCTATCTTTTACCCAAAATTCATTGTCTACCATTTCTAATTTACTTCATCTTTACTTGTAAGGAACAATACTTAATCTAATTTTAATTTCTTAATTAGAGAAATACGTATTTGATCATGGTTTTTCTCTTCCTTTATTTTTTTTCTTTTTTTTTTCTTTTTTTAACCGAACATGTTTGATCTTGATTACTAAATTGCAATGAATATTATTCACCTTTTTTAATACTTTTATGTAGCTATTAGGTTATGTTTAGTTTATAGCTCCTTCTTTACTACATATAATAACTGGAAAATATAGAACGGGATTTAAATTATATATACTATTACTAGCTAACGCTATATAACCAAAAAATTTTACCTGTAATAACAAGTTAGTTAATTACCATATTTATTAGGTTATCAAATTAATACTATATAACTATCATAAAGGTTTGTCCTTAATTAGCTGATAAGTGACTTATAGCATGTTTGGTTAAGCTGGAGAAATCAGCTTATTTTGAAAAGTGTCTTTTCTAAAAGTGCTTTTGAAAAACGTACTTTTGGAAAGAAGCGGCTTGTGTTTGCTTAATCACTCTGAAAAGCACTTTTGAGCAATAATTTGTGCTTGGCCAAGCTTTTCAGAAAATGTTTTTAAGTATCAAATTACGAATAAGAACATGAATAGATTTACTTAATAGTTAATATTATAAGTAAATAAATAATCTCAAAAACTTGTTATTACAGGCAATAGTTAAATCTTTTCATTTTATTTAAGTAAAATATGAAAATGAAATTTAAAAGTACTTAATTCTTTTAATATAAGTTAAATATATTAAAAATCATTCAATAAATAAAAAAGCATTCACCACCCCTAAAGTCACTATATATTAGAAAGCTATCCTAAAAATAATAAGTAATATTTATACATTAATATCCTAAGTATTAGGTTTAACAGTTATTTTGGTATATACTATATTTTGTTAAGGGTATTCTTGGTAAGAAGAAAAGTAAAAACTGCTTCTGCTTCTGCTTCTGGGAAGAAGCTACTTTTTTCTGCTTCTCGGAAACTTCTTCTACTTCTTCCCAAAAGTACTTTTTTTACCCCAAAAAACTTGGTCAAATACCTCAAGTTAGGGGGAAAAAAAAGTGTTTTTGGAAAAGGAAAAAAAAGCACGTTTGGCCTCTTGAGAAGCTTGGTCAAACAGGCTGTTAATCGTGTGAATATTTCATAATATATCATACTACATTATAGTAGCTATATATTAATGTACTGAGCCAGAGAAAAATACAAAAATTGATAATTGACTATTTAATTTGTTTTGTGTATGCAGTGTTGATGCAACTAGGGTTTCTATCTCTGTTATTAGCAGTGATACAAAGGCCAATATCCAAAATATGTATACCTAATGGAATAGCAAATTCCATGCTTCCTTGTCATCAAAGGGAATTAACATCACTTGAGAACTCAAAGGATCATTGTAGCTCCAGAGTATGAATTTAAAAAAATTAAAAGGATATCTTTTCATTTATTTTTGGTGATTAAAAATGTTTTCTTTGTTGGATTTTTTTTTTAAAATTTATTTGTTTCTTATTATTTCCAGGGGATGACTTCTTTTATGTCACAAAATGGAATCAATCAGCTAAACAACTTTATATTTGTGCTAGCAATGATGCAGATTGTGTACAGTGTTGTCACAATGGCTTTGGGAAGGGCCAAGGTACGTATACTATATGACGTTATTATTTTTTAGAAAATCAAATATATGTTTAACTACAATTTTTTTCAAAAGTTTCTAAACGATTTATATTATAAAAAATATTATTTATAGTGGTTTATATGTAGTGGCGGAGCCAGAATTTTTATCAAGGAATATCAAAATATAAAAAATAGATACACCGAAAAGTTTACGGGAGTCAACGAATAGTAAATACACATCAGACAAAAAAATTATCACAATACAATGTAATTTTTTGGCGAATCGACACCCTGGATTAGATATGGCTCCGCCATTGTTTATATGAGTTTTAAATAGTTCATATTGTTTTTTTAAATTTCGAAAGAAATTTAAAAAAAAAAATACATCGGAAATACCCAAAACTAGATAATAATTATTTTCCTAAACTTCTAATTTAAATTTTCCTTATCTTCTTCTGATTAATAGATGAAACGTTGGAAAACTTGGGAGAAGGAGAGTCAGACCATAGAATATATGGCAGCCAATGGTATGCACCTTATTCTCGTTTATTTATATATAAAAATATGTTGAGATTTTGGGTGAAATTTTTGCTTTTGCTACCAAGCCGTTGGTGTAGATATGTAATTATAATTAATTAACTTGATTATATAAATATTTGTTTTATTATTAAAGATACAAAACTGACTGTCTGCCTAACAAAAATTATGTTATGTATACAGAGAAGAGTACAAAAGACGAGTTTAGAAACTACTACATATTATACGTCGATAATGAAGACTTTCTCTTCCCAAAAGAGGACCAATCTAGATGCACATATTAGTCAAACTTTTCTAATTTCTATCTCAATTTATCAAATATTATTATATTTTAAGAAATTACAAAACAAAAAAAATATCCACCGCAATTGTGTCAAATATTTTCAAACTATTTTAAATTTGTTAACCTTTATGGCTTTTTAATAACTTTTATTTTATTTGAAAATATATAAGTTTTAATTCAAAAAATAATAAGCTTTTGACCTTACTAGTGCGCCCAAAAATATGACGCATTGGTCAATAAAGTGACGAGAATTATGAGATTTAAGGCTCAAATTTCACGGAGGCAACTTATGTTAGAGTGCTAGGTAATTTATTTCAATCGGTCCAATTCTTAGTGAATAGAATTATCTAGTACTTGTGGTGGTGATGGGAGATAGTAATTATTCATTAAAATTAATTGAGGTGCACACAGACCGACCCAAACATCATAATTATTATTTTTTTTAAATAAAAAGGCGAAATGACTTCTCGGCTACCTAAACTTGCACCGGATTTTAAAGACGATATATGAATTTTTTATTTTCTCATTTTAACACCCCCCAACTCAACTGATTGCTTATAAGTGAACACCTCTCACCGTTGACTATACTTATGTGGCAGTAGCACAGCTAACGTGGTCAAAGTGCGTGTTAATCACGCAGAAAAAGAGTGTGACTTGACTTACTATAGCTAAAAATATTAAATCCCAAATAAGAAAAAGGAAAAAGTAAGTAAAAGAAAAAAAAAATAAAAAATAAAAACATCCTAAATTATCCCTCCCGTAACCCCGCTATTATCTTCTTCCTTACAACCCCCCCACCCCCCACCCTCACCCCCCACTCTACTTTCTTTCTTCCCACTATTTTTTCCGTTCCCCCACCCAATTTCTTTCTCCCTACTGTTTTTTCCGTTCCCTCACCCAATTCCCCCCAATTTCTTTCTCCTTGCTGTTTTTTCCCGTCCCTCCCTCCCCTCCCCCCCCCCCCC